>VOMN01028096.1:0-48548 GCA_014899125.1 Orchestia grillus | reverse complement strand
CCCACTGGTACCTACCTCACTCCTTCTGCCCACTGGTACCTGCCTCTCTCCTTCTGCCCACTGGCACCTGCCTCACTCCTTCTGCCCACTGGTACCTGCCTCACTCCTGCCCACTGGTACCTGCCTCACTCCTCCCCAGTTTACCTACACTTTCCGTATATTTCCATCTTTGTTCCACATATTTTTCCCAGCCCCTGCTCGATTTTCCTTCTTCGTTCTCCCAGCTCTCTCTTTTTCCCCAGGTCCCTCCCCCAGCACCCCCCCCTCCAGCTGGTATCGTGTTACCTCCGTACTCCGGCATCGCTCTGGTGGTGCTGCATGTGTTTGTGTTGGTGCTGCTGCTTGTGTTTGTGTTGGCGCTTGTGTTTGTGTTGAGGCTGCTGCTTGCATTTGCGTTGGTGCTTGTGTTTGTGTTGAGACTGCTGCATGTGTTTTGTGTGGGTGATTATGTTTGTGTTGGTTCTTGGGTTGGTGTTTGCGTTAGTGCTTGTGTTTGGGTTCGTGCTCTTGTTTGTGTTGGTGCTGCTACTGGTGTTGGTGTTGCTATTTGTGGTGGTTGTTGCTACTTGTGTTGGTGGTGCTGCTCTAAGCACCATACATTAGCCGGCCCTCACCCATCAATGTTGCTCCGCATCACATGTGTCACTGCCTCGATACGACAAGTTACCACTTCGCGTAACTTATCTTTTTTCAAGTAATCAACTTCATTTGGTGCCTTCATCGCATCTCATTCTCTCTCTGGATCCATTTTGCAGTTTCCCCTCAGTTTTAATGTCTAATTTCTCATATCGCTGTGGCTCCTTTCCTTGTCACCTCAGGCCGCTGTTTCCTAAACTAGACCTGTCGTCACACAGCTGGGCTGCGCGAACATAGTTCTGAAAAATGTCCGAGGTAAAACATGGCGAAGCTGTATAGAGGGTAAATGTTCATTTTTGGATAATGGATTTTTGTTTTTTGAGCTGTCAACTACTCTTCTCCATTGCTTCTAACGCTTTCTTCCTTCCCAAGTGCTTTGTTTAGACCCCGTTCTATGGTACAAATTGTGATGCTCTTTGTTTAGACCCCGTTCTATGGTACAAACTGCAATGTTCTTTACAACCACATTTGCCTGTTTATGTTAGTTATGCGAATATTTCTGGACGCATATTCCGAATTTGATCCTGTTTGGGTCCCGCACGTTTACCTTTCTAATTTCTCATAAATTTTAGATCCCTGAGTTTTAATTTTTTACTTTTTGAATGGTCTAACAACAGTTTATTGCCAACTACGACGTTTAGTTCTTTTCAATAAATTTTGAACAGCACTGCCTCAATGATTTTCGATTTTCAATTTTCTGTGTCAGAACGGTGACAAAAAAATATTGGCCTCACATACTCGATAAGTTACTGTTCGAATTTGAGTCCCTTGAATGCTTAATTTAAGATTAATTTCTTCATACAATATAAAGGTGTTTGTGTGGTGTGCATTCACGGGTGCAAATTCTATTTTAAATGGCACAATCCAGGCTGGAAACCGAATTTTTTAATCCATCATCATCACTCAGGGGAGGCCACAGCAAGAGACACGGCTGCTGCAGCAGGCACACGTTCTCTCAGTTCGCTACATTACCTCCGATAAGTTGTCCTATTCTTTTTTAAAGCGGATAAACCCTTCGAAAATGGGCTTCATGAGTACACAGAGGATGAAATGAGCAGTGCTGTGTTGCTGGGCCCACGATTACCTCTCGAGATCCTCGAGCCTATTGTGCTCGAGAGAACCTTGACGCGGCCGTTCGCTGTAATACACCAACAAACTGGGGGCTATACAATGCCCACACATACAGGGCTCTTTTCTCTATTCTGTAAACTCCCGCTTTCTTTAAGCTTTATTTTTTAAACTTCTCTTGATTGTTGTCAACTATATATGTACGTAGGCGGGAGGAATGAAGAACATTTGGTGCTTTTGTTTGCTTTTGAATTCTTGCGTACTCCAGCAATGTTGATTTGCCCTCTCAAACTGGAGCATCGCGCTGGGAGATGCGACCCGATCCGCTCGTGGACCGAAAGATGGACATAGATTTTACGATTGTTGGTTTCTGTAAAGTTACCACGTCTACCAAAACCTACGCAAGGGAAAAATATTTTGAATTTTTCAAAAATTTCAAGCGACACCTTCATTATCAGTGCCAAAAAATGAATGAAGAGCATCATTAATGAGGAGCATGCAAGCTAGAATTAGGAAACTCGGCAATGCAGCACCATTTGATGAACGCTATGTAGCACTACAGACGGTACATTCCATATATTTCATGTCCTGTACCGTCTTTTTTATTGAAGGTCTATGAAAAGTATGGCGGAACTAAAATATTTTACTATCTCGAGTATGGATGCAACCTGTGTTGTAAGGTCACTGAATTTTAAACAAAGTTTAGATATGAACGATTTGGTTTGAAATAAAATTTTCATTCAAGGTATAGATCTCACATTAAAGTGAGGCTTTCAAAGATAAAGTTCAAAGATGTGAGTTTGAGTACAAATTTATTAATGGACATTAATCGCGGTGCTACACCAGTGAAACAGCTCTAGCCCTAGATGCGTGGACATTTCGAGGTGTTCTCGCATAACCAACACGTCATTTATTCAACTTCCCCCGACAACGTGTGAACCTCGTCATACAACAATATTACAACTGGCAGCTAGAGGAGCGACCCGCATAACGAACTGAGGCGCGTAATGAATGCGAAATTATCGAATTTTTAATGAGAAGTTAACCGTCGTTTTCAGGTAGCACACGAATGAGAGGCGCAGCAGTGGCGGTGAGGCCGCCGCTGGGCCCGGGCTTCATTGTTCACTGGCACGGAGGCTAAAAACGAACCTCTCTGACAGGCCTTTCTCAGCGAGACAGGCAGGGCACTCGCCGCCGGGGCTGCTCAGTTGCTAAATCCAATTCCAAATGCGACTGTGCGTATGCTCCTCAAAAAATCAACTCGGTTTATTTTTAGAAGTCGTGCTCTGACGCTTGCATCGTAGAAATGAGCCCCAATGAGCCTCTAAGAACTCGGTATTCCACTAGGTGCGTCTGGCGGTACTGCCTCTTAACGAGGAAAAACAATGCTGCAGTAATCGAGGCTTCTGCATCTACATTCTATTGTGTCAGGTTTTCCCACGCTCGTAGCAGGCACGCTGCCAAGGTAGAATTTATTCCGGATCTCTACGTCACATCTCGAGCTCACTTACCCCATCGCACACGCTAGGCATCACTCAGATGTTGCGAGAAGTATTTTATGATTTGCACTCGTGCTTAGAGTGAACACGTACATACATATGGTTACTATACTCACGTATCTATAGGTGTCCTATTTTTCATGTATGATGTGTGAGAATTAATAACTTGGTTAATATATGAATTAATCGTAGAAAACTGTTTTTCATGACTGAAATTTGAAATCCACTGTGTGTAATAACTATATGATAAAATTACTTGCATTGTCTGAGGCGCCTTCATGAAGAATCTGAACGTTGGCGAACGTTGCACTGATGACAATTACGCTGCTCTAATTTACTGATGTGGAATCGTTGATGCTTCAACCAATTAAATATTTATTTGCATGAGATGGAACAGAATTTATTGTGCGGTGTGTGTTGCATCCCTGGCTGCGTATATTAACCTTGCAATATGCATTACGCATGACTTTTGGCGGTGGCATGTTGATGTGCGGAGTAGACGGGCATATACGCGAGGAACACTAACGGGCATTGATTTTGTTGCAATTAAATAGTCAGGCATTCTGGCAAAAACTTCGATGTTTGGCCACTAAATCTCGCCCGAGATTTAGTGCCATGGGACGGCGGCACTCAAAGAATTAGGGCCGTGATGCAGTAAGTAAGTATAGAGACGCTCTTTGGTGCACAGACCGGGATTGTGCTGGGTTGCGGCCTACGAGCCCTGCATCAGCTCTCAGATGGTGCATGGTACAGCTCAGATGGTGCATAGTACAGCTCAGATGGTGCATGTCGTAGTAAAGATTTTATTGCAGTGCGCACAAAACGTATTGTCAGGAAAAGCACACAACGCACATGATGCAACACAGACGGCGTAACGCGCAGCACGGATGTTGAATGGCACAATACGGAGGCCTATAATAGATGGAGTCAGTCTGAGCCCAAATGATGTGGCAGTGTAATGACTAGTACAGATGGTAAATGGTACAACAGGACCGGCTGTACAGGGCACGACCCGAATACCACGTGGAGCACAGGACAGTATAGCACATCACACAGTAAATATGGCATAATGTGCAGTATGGCATAATGTGCATAATGGCATAATGTACAGTATCGGATAATGTACATAAAGTGCAGTAACAACAACCGTCGTTCCATAACTCTAGAATTGCACTTCGAAGCAGTATGTCTGTCCTGCAGCTCCCCTGTGTCTTTGCAGTGACCATAACATTTCGGGATGCTTTTCACTACATGATGTCCGATTTCAAAACCAACAGTCAGTGCGATCAGTGAACTCAGTTGACCTCCAGCTGAAACAATATCCAGTTAGTCGACGGCGTCGACTTTGAGTGCGTCAACAACTCGACTTGTTGAAAAACAACTTAGAAGTGAAACATAATTTACTTTAAAGTAGAGTTCATTCCGAGTTTCTCTAATGTTAATATTTTAAACTCGTTCTAAGGAGCCCTGAGAGCTCGCTCGTCCACTTGAGCACTCGGCGGTCGATGTCGGGGCTGCAGACGCACGCTTGTCTCGTTTAACGAATGGTCGCCATGATGCTAAAGAATAAGACCAAATTTCCCAAGATTATGACTAAATAAATTAATGCGCGTATTTCAAATAAAGTGTACCTTTGAATTCGGGGTACAGATAATTTTGTATTTACGAGAATGCAAGTTCTCTCATGGAGATTTATTTGAACGGACGATTTTTCTTGTAAGAACTTTCGCTTACAAAAAATATTCACGAACATCCACGATAAGGAAATCGTCACAAGTCGTGTGACGTCTATGTCACACCGGCAACATCTTTCCTGCAATTTATGAGACAAATGCTCTGTTTCTGCCACATGTGAATGAACGGAAATTATTGTAAACATTCTAATAAACGTTAAAGTTGAACTGGCTAACATGAACAAAGTACATTTGTGTTTAATTTTCTACCACGAAGGTGACAACACTCTCGATCTGAATGCTTTTAATTAGGGGAAAATGCTCGAGGTTTTAAAGTCGAGAGCGGTTCCGCGAGACAATGCAAAAGATTTTGACCCCCGCTGAATTGTAGGCCATTTATGAGCTTTGCCAAAAAGTACTGACCAAGTTTTGGGGGAAATGCTTCAGAGAGAATTTATCGAAAATTTTCTCTGGTTATGGCACATGAAACGTCCCTGTGGCTAATCTGTGCCATTTTCTTCCAGATTGTCTATGTTTTTTTATAATTTTCAGTCACATTTGCTCGTATTAGATGTTAGCCCCATCTGAAGATCACATAAGAAATGTTTTATTCCATGAGTTCTATAAAGTTGTCGATGTAATTACGGTGGCAAAATCTATCCAGATTAGTAATGGAGAAAATCCATCAAATGAGAGTGGCTCCAGGACATGTTTTTTCCGTTTCTAAAGGCACGACTTCAGTTTGAAAGGGAAGCCAAAAAAGGGTCGTTCAAAAAAATATCCACTGATGTGTATGATAGAGAGTATCGTGTCCGAAAACCCCATCATTACTACTTGAGAACTTGAAGACCAATTAAACGTAGCCCAAGCAGCCTTGCTACGCCGGTCGAAAGATTTAAGTGGTTAAATAAGGGTCCCACACGGGTTGTTTCCAGAGAATCTGCAAAGAGTATTTTTTGGTGTGCATCATTGCTTGTAAAATTTCTTGGAAGAGCTAAGTTAGGAAATATTGCTTCATTCTCCATATTCTCCTAATTTTACACATTCTAAATATCATTTGATTCAAGGACAATTGTACCATTCGGAAGGTCTTAGACTGACGTCAAAAGAAGCGATTGAAAAAAAGTTACTCTTAAAGAAGCCATATATTGCTCTGAACTAATAAAGATTTGAAAACCTGTCATTTATAAACCTGTTGACAGATGGAATGAAGTCTTTAACAGCAATGAACACTATGTTGACTAATACATATTGTCAAAATCACTGAATTCTTTATTCATAGCATAGACCCCGAAATCGGACATTGCGTTTGCCTCTACCTGATACTATAAGCTGTAATTTTGTTCAAGCACTCAGGCGCCCGTACACGCCTCGGAAGTCAGTGGCAGGTCCTCCAAGCGCCGGCTCGTACATTCGTTGCGGAATCCCGTTTGAAAAGAGTTAACATTTTAGTATAGTACACTGAAATGACGTGTAAATTTTGAAGCGAGTTACCTCATTCGTGCAGGTTTTCGGTCATGAAGTGCAGGAGCTCGTGTGTTTGAGTTAAGTGTACTTGGCAAAATGAAAGAATAAAATCGCTATGAAGAGAAAAATCCCTCTCAAATCACTCTCCATGAATTCCCTCGAGATCGTAGAACTATAAAATTGTAGGAATGTTTTGAAAATTTTTAGCACATTTCTTTTTGCAAGTGTGTAAGTTCCTCCTGTTTCCTACCTGGTTACAAAAAACACAATTTCTGTTACAGAAAAGCCAACAACACCTTTTCTCTCTCGTAAATTTATGGGTCCTCTAAAGCCAAACGTTCTGGCATCCTGGGAGCTCATCAGCCTGTGTATCTTCATACGAAATATGCACTCAACCTCGTTGGCATGTTTTCAAGTCACTCTTAAGTACTGAAAAGAAAAAAACCATTCGTAGTCAATGATGTTGACCGACAATGAATGTTATTACCTACAAGTATTCAAATTTTAGTTTTGGGGTTAATTGTTTATTTCATTTGTACTCTTACATTCTTTGCATACCAATCATTAAGTACATAGATGCCACTTATTTATGTAAATTGTGGTCACCCAAGCTACTCTTCTGTCCTATTTATACGCAACTTTCCGCGCCTCATTTCACGTACGTCCAGTCCTATTGGCTTAAGAATATATGATTTCTTCACCCTGTTTCTCAATGGCCACTCACGTACTGCCAATATTTCACGTAGCGTCATTCCTCGTAAAATTTATATCTTCATGCTGAAAAAGCAAAACTATCATTCTCTCGTGCCAGCCATTTTGCTTGTCATTGATATCATTTAGCGTGACTTGAATACATCACCCGTTTAGTATCATTACTGAGCAGTTATCCATCATCGGGCACATCGATCACCAGCTAAAATAAGACTTACTTTAAGGCGACAGCGACCTCAGTCTCTCGCTCATCACTCGCCTCTGCTTCATCTCTCTCCATCTCGTGGTGGCTGAGGTAATTGATAAGCACATAGATATTTTTTGTGCATATTTTCTGGGCATTTGACGCCACCTCGCAACGACGCCGGTAATGATCCCGGCGCAGGCGCGGTACCTCGTTACGCCCCTGCTGTGCGCGTGTAAACAACGTCGTTGAACCTGACTTAATCACTCACTTTTAGGTTGATTAAAACTACTGAAGACGAGGATCAAAAGTGGGGAATTTTGGGTTACAACTCAATGGTGAAAATCGATGGTCCCCCCCTCTGTATTAATAGGCCGAGCAGTAGATGCAAAAATAATGTTATGATTTTGAAAACTGTTGGTCTGCATGCGATAATTGGGACTGTTAATGCTCTCTCACCCGTGGTAAAATAAATGTATAATCAACCTAACATTAAGGGAAAAATTATCAATCTACATAGACATCAGTAGTAGCGACACTGGTGGTAGCAGTGCTACTGCTAAAGGCGAGGTCGGTCTCAAGAATTATAGCCGTTGTTCAGTAGACCACAGCGCTGCTACGGCCCATTTCCTCGAGCTAAGGCCGTTCAAATATCAGGTACTGCTAAAATGCTAGGCATAGATAATAATCCATAAGCTCATAGACGTAGCCGTGGTTGCATACTCTCCATGCAATCATTAAGGAAACTCTAACAATAAATTTTTTTAAAAGCTTTGCTCTATTATGTATTGTGAAGTGCAAGGCGAGCGAACCTTCAAAAATATCGAGCCATAGTCATACCTGTATTTGTATTTATACTTTTTTAATACTCATATTTATTCGTAGAACTAGTAGACGCGCCCAGCCAAAATGGTGGAATAAATGGTGTTAACATTTTTAGATGCCCTCTTATTTACGATAAATCTGAAATTAAATAATGTTAGTTTCAGTATCACTAAAGCGGACTGCCGTATCTAACAGTCTCGATATTTAGTTTAGGAGTAGAACCCGCGAATTGTCTTCTATCTAAATCCTAAAGAGCGTAACAGAGAGACGGACCAGCCACCCAAGCAAAAAGGCCAGCAAGCAAGCAACTACTGTGTATCAGTATATATACTGGAATGAATGTGGAATGAATGGTATTTTCTCAGCTAGGTCTTATCATATGGGTCACAATTGCTCCCCGTCGTTTCCTGAGAAATCATCTATTCGTAACCAAACTATGTTAACCAAAATTCGGTCATGTTATATTCTATCAAATGAAACGTGTAATTTCATTTAGGTTACATCCATCTATTATAGGATATTCGCTATCCTATCAACGACGCTGCAGTAGATCACGTGAGGCTGGAATGGGAGACCCACCAAGCAGCAAAACTAGGCAACCAACAAACTGTGCATTATTATGTTGTAGAATTATTATTAGAAGGCATTGTAGCACCTATAGAAAAACTTCTGATCACAATTCCTTTATACTTAAGTATTATGTGAGTCTAATACTACTTTATCATACCTGAATATTTCAATATTAATGCGCCATAATTCCCTGAATTACCAGGAGTAAAAATAGTGTGAATGGATGCTAAAACCGCACACAATGCGGCTCGTAGTTAACAGGGATAATCACATTAAATTTTAGAACAAAATGCCTTCGTAAGTAGTGATGTATTTTTACCCTAATTTCACTACCTAATCTCGTCTGCCGTTTGATAAAAAAAAGAACTGTATGTAAAAAAATGTAAGTTGTTCTTACATTGGCAGATTCGTGTGTAGTTTTAAGTTGCGTCACAACCGAACGCTTTACCTTTCCAACTCTAAGCAGCGCCATCATCAAGCCCTTGTCATACGTCAAAATTATGTCTCTGGTCTGTATTATTTTATAATAACTTGAATTTATCATTAAACTAAATTCAATACTGACTTTTAAAAATAAGGCAATTTCCGATCGTACAAGGACTGCTCGACCCGAACTCAAGTCGGGGTGCACAATACAATCATCGCAGTTCGGAATGAACAAAACCATCTATCCATGAGCCTAACTCGATCTCAGTTGATTTGCATGTGACTTCAGCCGAAAAGTTAAACAAAATTATTCACGAAAGTTCAAATCATGCGCAGCACTAAGGGGCAGATTGCCACTTCAGGTCGCCTGAACAATCTGGTAACTAATGAGATTGTCAACCGTGTGATTTGCGTCAAGATTTCAGCACTTGGGTGGTGCCTACGACCCGCTCAAGTCGATCGTGTTTGTCTCGGTGTTTGTCGAGGATGTCGAATTTGTTTGGTGGGAGGCTCGCTTGAACAGAAAGAAAACTTCACGGCTGGTAGAGGCGGCAGTTACACCAAGTCAATGCTGGTGCCAAGGCGTTTGGCGAGTTTGTTGGATGTGTTTGGAGGAGAACTGAGCGCGAAATTTAGGTAGACGTGCATTAATATCCATCAGAAGAAGCGGGCGAGCCTTAGAGTTGCGCTCAGGCATGACTAAGATGGCAGGTCTGGGTGCTGCCACTTTTTGCCCGAGATAAACACCATTATGGGAAGCTTTTGACGACTTGCGACATTCACTAATTTCGTGTTTACTTCGAAGCCTCGGACGACGTGCGTACGACAAATATTTTTGGCTTGACAGGAAGTCCCGGACCTAATGACCGACTTTGTCAATCATCACAAGTAGCTTGGTTTATGAGGGCAAATTGCGGCGGCAGCATTTACAGCTCTCCAAAATTGCTTACAAGAAAAAAAAGGTCTCGTCGCCGGAAGGAATTGAGAGAGTCGCTGAAAACTGTTCAGGTAGCATCGATGAGGCTGCTGGGGGGCTGGTGAGGTCGAGGTATAATTCTCTACCCGCAGGTGACTCGTTGTCATGGCATAACGTTTCAAATGTATAAAAACAGGTTCATTTGCTTTTTCAAACCATCGAGCAATATCTGTAGAAAATCGTCATTTGAGTTTAAATTCTTTTGTATTGAAAAGAATTTGCTCGTTTCTGGCCTTAATTCATTGCTATTTTCAGTTGCTTCATTCTATCAAAAAACTATCAAATACTCGTATTTATTAAATGCGCAAACAACCACATAAAGCATAGTTAATTTTGCACGGAATAATATTTTATTTTGGTACATGTTCTCTGATTGTTCTTTTATGATATTTTCTGGACACATTTGCCAAAAGAGTTTAAATTTTTCATTATAAATAACTTTCCATCTCGGGAGTGCTACATTCCAAGCTAGAACTTATTCTCATTTGTACCCACATAATAGCCTACCAATTCCTCACAACCCATGAAGAGCTGATCTTTGCCACTCGGATATCAATGTAAATTTATCAGAGAATCAGAAATTTCGTGTCTTTAGGTTTCTGAAATGAGTAGTGTAACTTTTTCATCAAACAGTCCATCCCGTGTTAGTCCTTTTAATTTCCTGAAAAATACCATAATTGTTCGTCTATTTTATGCAATAAAATAATTGCCATGCAACAATTGCGCATTAGTTACTCGCACACTGAACGGCTGTTGTGCCCTCGTAAAAACACCCGGGGAAACCTGCTTACACCTTCAGTGTCGTCAGTCTTTTTGATTGATAATTGCCATGCACTATAACTGCGCAGCATGCTATACAATAATTGCCATGCAATTACACAACACAAAAATGCCACCATTGTCCGCCCATTTCAATGTCCTACAAGACTCTAGCACTTCGTTTGCCCTTGACCTTTCTAAGGTCCAAAACACCAAATATTTTCAGGTTTTGATGTCCCGCATCGGCATAACGCCAACCTCCGACGTGTAGACCACAACTCGCACAATTTAAGCGAGGATTCATTGACAAATTCTTAGAATATTTGGCTTACTTATCTTCAAGATCAAATCATTACGTAGTATTTTTACTTTCCTTCGGTGACATAGGTGATATTTTTAGCCTGAACGGCCAGAAGGTAGAACTTTACTAGCAGTCCAGCTCTGTAACGACTCACGACGCCTCGCTTTGAGCTTCGTCTTCCGTCCAGCCAGAAGGGTTGGATTATGGCACCCAAGCCTAAACAAACAACCCAAAGCGAAACCTCATCATGAAATTCAAATAAATTATTTAAATATCCTTTTCCTTCGACCATAAACGAACTCATTTTCTCCTCATGCACTAACACTCCAATACTACAAAATAAATGGAGCTACAATCAAAAGAAACGCGCTCTTAATCTGCAGAGCTGGTCGAAATTAACCCTCTTGTTTCCAGGCATGTGGTTGCTGCAGCTCCAGCTCGAGGTACATGCCAGGCCGGACTATCAGATGCTACGGGGAGTCAGGTATCCCCTGCGCTCGTATCAGTGTGACATCTCCTGCTAGCTGCGTAAATGTGTTTGATCAAGTATCGAGTGCGCGTTGTTGCAGCTCTGCGAATGGTAATGAGTTTGCAGAGACGTAAAAGCGATTATCTACGCGTGCCGTGTGACATAGCAATGGATGTGGGGCATGTTAGGGGATACGTTAAACCTGATGTCGTAGCACGATAATTTGCAGGCCTGGTGCTGGGCAGCACCTACGGAATGTATGGCTCCAACGAGCCCCGATACTCATCACGCGACGTAAATCACCATCACTGAGTTTCTTTGATGTATAAACTGATGTAAAAGCGTACGTTCAGTGTCCCCGTGAAATGCGATGTAGATAAAGGCTGGTCAATTCTAAAAAAATATATATATACTTGCATTCATTTCCGTATCAAATTTTATGTCAGGGCTTGTAATGAATCTACAGTATATGTAAAAATGCAGTACACTTCGGGCAAACAACAGTGGATACTTCTGGCTTTACGTTACCTGTAGATATATACGAATATATGCACGCAGAAATAAACTAATGTAAAATTTTATTTGGTGGGTCTAGAAATGAATTTGTGGTCAAAAAAATGTTTATTTAAGTGGACCCATTTCTTTCGCGCTCACTGACTGTATTGTCCAGGAAAATAATCGACTCCTAAACACCGTTTGAGAAGCAGGTAATGAACGGCATAGTTTGATCCGAGACTTAGCTTACGAATACATTTGTAAGGTACGAAACAATGTTGAATTTTGATCTAATATACTCTGCTCGCCCAAACCCTGATGCCCAACGCTAGTTAAACCTTTGCCTTCTAGCGGTAATCTCTGGCCGAGTCGCTCAGTGCTTCCCCTTTGAGGTAAAATATTACAGTGCAGAGTTATTCAACTGCTGGGGTAAGATGTTGGTTTAAATAGAATAATCTAGGGTAATTGATGTATATGCGAATTCTATGCAGTATGCGAAAGTATATGCGAGCACTATTCAACACCATTTCGGTAATTACTCCTCAAAGAGCTAATGTCAAGCTATAAGTCATCTGTCCTTCGTAAAATAACTCGCTTTCAAGTAACTCAAGATTTTCTTGTCATAGTTTCATTTGTTTCCTGATTCTTTGAGTTTCAAATTTTGTCCATCAAATATGACATGAGAGCATTTTTCTTTACATCGAAATTTATTTCCTCGTTCAATAATCCTCTCTTCGTAGCATCAAGTTTTGGCACGGAAAATGAACAAGTATTTGCATGAACATAAACTGATACGTGTTAGGGAAATACCTAACATATTTTAAGGAATTAATAATTTGTTCTTTGAAAATTCCTTCCTTACAGTGCCCAAGTTTCCATATGCATCTTTGACGGGCGCCGCCACATCATTTTCTTGAAGAGTGACGCCAAAGACTGGATTTGCAGCCACGATGAAATAACAG
The DNA here is from genome assembly GCA_014899125.1 of Orchestia grillus. Classification (NCBI taxonomy): domain Eukaryota; kingdom Metazoa; phylum Arthropoda; class Malacostraca; order Amphipoda; family Talitridae; genus Orchestia; species Orchestia grillus. The sequence goes on along the minus strand of VOMN01028096.1, from coordinate 35,527 downwards.
ATAAAATTTCTTTTCTGGAGACTTCTACAGCTCAAGTTCTGTTATACATAATCGTGACTTAAGTACCTAGATTTTTGAAAAGGTACGTAGTACGAGATGTTTCATGTACTCATCTAAATATGAATGGAAACACAGTAACGAGCGCTGTCATCAGTATTGGCCACTCTCACACATGTATAATTTCCATCCACATTACGAGTACGGAGGTCCCTGACGCGCGACGATGGGGAGCACAAAAGGACGCCCACCGCAATAAACACATCACAGCTCAGCCGTCATCATCCCTTCACAGCAATCGTAATGCAGCGCCGCCTCTGAGTCATCAAACAAAAAACCACAGACGGAGGGCACATGTGATTATCGGTATTGTGCTCACCCAAGGAGCGATGTAAGCGGCACAGAAAGCAAGTCGTTACCGGTGAATTATGACCGGAAAAGGCCCGTGCGATTACAGCCGCGTGGGGCCCTTCAGTAATGGTGCGCAGACGGTGCCCATTGTGTGGCCCTCTGAACATCAGTCAAGGGTGTGCTGTGATCAAGCCCACCCTGTGAAGTGGGCGCCACTCTTACAGATCTGTCTCTCCGAGTGAGCATTGATGCTGCATCTAATGCCGAGCTAGCGGCAATCTCACGCATGAAGAACAGCGAGTAATTCGATTAATAATCGCTCGTTCATACTTGCTATACGTTAATGCAGATGGAGCACTAACAAAAAATCAAATTAACTGTGCACATTTACAACGGTTAATGTTCATTCTGGAACAGCTTTTGTCTTAAAAAACAATTATATAGCTTTTATGGAGGCAATCATGTGGAAGAACTTGTTAGTTTTTCAATATATAATGAACAGTAGAAGCGGAAAACAAAGAGACTGAAAATATTCCACCAATTTTTCAGAGAGACAAAACTGGATAATATAGTTGTTGTCAATGATATTCTAAAAATTTTTCAGATTATTCATTCTGTAATCTACATTTAGATTACTAAACTTCAGTCTCTCGTCCAAGCTGACCACAGTTGGTGGTCAACACGAGCCTCTCACAAGTCGGGGTGCCGGGGACGTGTATTTGGATCACGTCAAAGTTGCGTGACTTAAAATTCCTGCATTAAGGCGAACGTTTGCGTGCGCTTGTCATTTTTTCCGGAGAATGTAGGACACATGAAAGACTTGCGTGACTCTGAAGTCCAAACGAATACCTGCTGCAAGTGTTGAACCATTTTTACTCTAGAGTAGTTCACAAAATTGATAGGCCGAGTTTACCTGTGCTCTCTTCGATAGAGACGAAGGAGCATCTCGCTTCAGCGCAACCAGCGTTGGAGGCGTGTACGACACCCTCGTTTTTGCTTCTGTCTTGCAAGCATAGAGGTTTTTCAGCCCCTTCGCGCTGGCTCAGTAAGACTTTACGGAACATTTGCAGAATGATGGCCAGACATATCAAAACGCGTGATAAAAAAAACGGTGGGAGTGTTCGTCGTAGCACCTACGAAATGTCATTCACTTTAATCTTATCTGCAAGCGAGGCCAAATTCTACATTAAACAGTAAAAACTTATTGCAAGATTGCCTATGCATCTTCAACTTTTTGTGTAGATTCACAATAACGGTTTGATCAATTTTTCGAGAACTTTACTGCAAGGCTCTTGCTTTCAGATATGAAATAATTCCTCGGGAAAATGAACTGTGTACGAAATATTTCCGGCTAGTGCAGAGTAGGGTTCAACCGTTCGATCTATTTCAAAGAAAGAATTGAGTGTTAGTTGAACAGCATTTCGGACATGACTTCCTGTGTGGAATTGCCTCGACGTTCAAACCAAACAAACTTCACACAAGGCATGGGAAAGCTCATCTGTTGCCAGACCTGGCCTTCATTGACGGGCGAGCGGCAGGTCAGCATCCAACCGCGCTGACGTGCTGCGTACAGTTGGAATCTGCGAGATCCTCTCTTAAGGCTCTAAATAACGAACACTATACTCGTATGACCACTTCATAAACCTGGATGAGTGGCACAGCAAAACCATTTAATTTCGTTTCATTCACCAGCGAGTCAGCGCAAGTTCATTCGCGTTCCATCAAAATTTGTCCCCTCAACAGTCACGTGTACATTTAAAAAGTAATAGGAATAAAGTCACTGAGGAGGCGCATAGCCTCGAAGGATTTTTTTTAGCACCAGATATACATAAATTTACTATGAAACATATAGCCCAATTGCACTTTTTGAATATAAACCTGTGTTTTTTACATGCTGCTTGCTTGTGTATCAAGGCTATTCATTTCGTTTCTTTAGTTCGACAGACTCCCACCTAAAAAATTTCCGAGGTGAATTCTCACTTGATGCAATATCAAGCTTGTGCGATGACATCAATTTACGCGATTTTCCTTGTGCAACCTGCGCGGGATGAAACTTTTTATACTGCGGTCGTGCTGTTATCTCCAATTCTACAACTTAGGACAAAAAAGAGGTACGAGCCTCTTGATTTACACTTCCTATTACGACACGCTGTATCACACGTGTGACGCGCGTTGTGATCATGATCTTTTGAGATTTATGCTCAGAAATTTGCACAAATATTTCATTGAAGGATGGCTCCCTTCCCCACGTAGGAATGAGTACTGCTAAGTGGATATCAACAAATAAGCGAAGACGATCCGTTAGATCAAGAGTACGCTTGTTTTATGTACGTAAGTTATTTATCGTAAACCGAAGACTTGAAAGTAAATAACAGCACTCAGGTACGACTTCAATGGGCTGGATTTGATTGTGACGATGGTATTCTCAAGCCCAGGGGGCACCAAGAATTCATGAATGCTGCCGCTTGCCAGCATGGCACGGATTGCTTGAGTCCCAGCCTCGGATTCCCGGCGACAGGCGGAGCTACATTAGAGCTTTTGTTGGATTCCAGGAGGCCTTTGTCCTGTATCTGTTCAATTCTGGGAGGCCTATTCAAGCCTACAGAGAATTCGTTCTCCTTTGTGAGAGATAAACTACGATAAATAAGTCGTTGAAGTGGCCTTTAATTCGCTTTTGACGTTTGTGAGAACTTAGTGCGTTGCCTTGAAGCGGTTATTCGTTAATGAAATGTTTGATTTGTTCATTCGCCATGAGCCAGGGAAACTCTCAATTCCATATCGTGAATTCAAGTTTGCTGTTCAGAGAAATGCACCATAGTACAGGTTTCACCTCCGTTCAAGTGGATCATTTAGCACCACTGGGAGTTTGATAGTGGAGTCGTACAAATGTAATTTACGACTAAATGTAATGAATTATTAATAATTACAAAGTTTATTAATTATTCGCGTGGTAATTTTGATTGAGTTCAATTCAATCACGTAAACAGCATCTTAAACTTCATATCTCCAGTTCATATCTAAATTGTGACCACTCATATTTCAAAATCTCCAATTGAGCATGTACTCTCCAGTAGTTTGCGTAACACAGACTTATGTTACCTGGTGCATAAAATACGCCATGTATTTAGAAGTACGACATTACATTAAGTACTTTGTAACGCACTGTTTCGTTCCTTATTTTTCGCGCAGAGTCAAATCACACATTCACGATCATGGGGATCGTTCTTGCAAGCGTTGCTAGGACAAGCACAATCGCTGATGGCCGACGAAGGAACCAAGGAGCAAAATAAAATTAACCTAAAAGCGAAATTAGACGACGGTGTGTATGCTATCTAAACACGACCGCCGTTCTCCTCAACACGCTCTGGAAGTTCGTCTCAAGACACATGCCCGCATTGCGATGGTTGTTATTTGGACAGCAATTTAAGCTTGTGTTAACTTTCCGAGGAAAATCTTCAAATCTCGGAAGTGGTGGGTGAGCTTCTAAGCTTCTAAAGAATAATTCGTTCCATAAAATTGAACAAAGCAGATATCAAAAGGAGCAGAGAGTATGAACGGTTGGTATCTAAAATATAAGACGATTTTATGTCGAAATTTTCCAGTTGTGTTTCAAGAAGACTTAAAATGTTATGCATAAGTCGGCTGAATTATCTTCTTTAACCTATTTTCTAAACGGTATATGTGTTATGTGGATACGGCTATTTTTTATTTTTAGAAACTTCAGATACGTGCATTTCTTCCAAAATCTAGCGTACCAAGGTGATAGAAACAAAATTAAATTCTTTATTATATTTTTCGTATGTATTTTAATTTATATAAGCGAAAACATAATAGTTCATGTATTTACATCGATCAATAATAAACTAAATTGAGTGAAATCAAAAATATACATGAGAGACAACAACAAATCACGCAAATGTAAGCTCCTACGATTCTATAGGCTAGGTATGTACAGCTATACAGCATAGCGCTGGTCACACACACAATATCTCCAGACGCCTACAAGAAGAAAAAGACCGTGCTTATGATTAAGGAACCGTTCGAGGACCACTGTAAGAAATACCGGCAAGTATAGAAATGTCGTTTTAACTTGTGTCTATTTTACATGTGACTTGTGCCTATAGATGTTCTATGCAACTAAATGCTTACTAAACTATGTATACATCGGGATCTTTCTGGCAGTAAAGAGAGTCCGTGGGGAATTTTACACGGTGAAAAAATGCATAGAGTAATCAATAAGTAGATTTTTCATCAGACACTGTAATCAGACGTTGTAGTGTTGTGAGGTAAAATGCCGTCACAATTTGTTTAACTAAATTGCATTCAACCCATAATCGATTGATTGAAAACAGTCAACATATCTTGATAGATCAGATCTCGAATTTTACCGATAATTTTTGGCTTTGCCAGCAACTTGTAAATTATTATCTAAGTTTCAGAAAAGCAACAGATCCTTATAGCGATACATTCGCTTTAGCGCTCATCGATTCTACCTAAAGCTGTTTCAGACCATTGAATTCCTCAATGTAGTACGATTTCTTGGCATTTATGGCGTACGTGCGCCATTGCTTCTGTCGTGAGTACTTTGATCTGTTCAGTGGTCAAGAGATGAGTAGAACTTAACCTAAAGTAAATTCATGAATGAGTAGGTATGTCGTAGCGCTAATGACAGACTGCCATTTAGTGCATTCAAAAATTTCAAGTTGAGTTTAGACAAAAGTAAAGTTGAACGATAAAGCTCACATGGGAAGTAGAGAAATGGCAGGTATTTTTGTGACAATAAGGCAACACGCCTCAGAAATTTGTGTTTGGTACGTTTTAAGAGTATCAAGCAATTTTCAAACAAACGGGATGGTATTTTGAAACAGTATTGAGTCCCCTCAAAGTTGCTTTCTTTAAGAAATTAACTCTTCTATATGTACGTAAGTCATAAACCATTTCCACAGGATGAAAGAAATCGTCTTAAGTAATGATATAAGAATACTACCAGCTAATATATTGCAAACATTTCATATGCCCGGCATCTTTTCATCGCAGTAACCCTAATTTCAGAGTCGGAATATTCCTCTGTTCCACCTGATTCTTGTCATTCAAATTTAAGGAAAAACCAGTTTGAAACAATATAACTCGTTTGCTTACAGGGCAATATTAAGAGCACAATTGATGATTTTCCTTAGAATTGTCAGGAAAAAATAATCGGATGCTCATTTTATTAGCGTTAAAATATTGTCGTTGAGACTTCAAACGATCGCACTTCTTCTAGCATTTCACCAAGGTAAAAATTCCGAGGATCGATTAAAGAACCTCTATAATTCATTTAATTTAGAACATTTGATAGAACTTACCAAAAATTAAGAATCAATTTTATGAAATAATGACCGAACAATAAAACACTTACAATTATAATGTGTAAAATGTCATCGATGACATTAAGATTTCCTGGTGCCATTTGTGACCACAATTTGAAGAGAACTACAAGTACGATATTGACGACTTGTTTTTTTCCTCACGAGATCGACAACAAATTTCAACGCGCTGTACAAACACACACACAACAAACCTGAGCATCACGCATAGAAAGTTAGTTATATAAACACGATAAATTCTACCGTTATTAAATGTGTACAGAATATACAATATCTTCTACATGGAACGTGAGGCACGAGTGCTACAGTGCATCACACGAACAACTTTGAAAACGTAGCTCGTGATTGCGAGTCTACGTAGAATTATCATACATGAACAGCGGCTCTGGGCAGCAGTTTGTCTTTCCTTCAGTAGCTCAACATTTATGTAGGAAAAATCGAACATGCGAGAGTGAAATGAAAATTTTGCTGTCGAGTGATGAAGGGGATTTTCTGATAAGCGATGAAGGGGGATTTTGTTGTCGAGCAATAGAGGGAAACTTTCCTTTCACGCGGTGAAGGGGATTTTCCTGTCAAACGATGAAGGGGGATTTTGCCGTCGAGTAATGAAGGGAGACTTTCCTTTCAGGCGGTAGAGAGGATTTTCGTGCCAAGTGATGAAGGGGGATTTGGCTCTAAAATGGTGGATGAGATATTTCTCCTGAAAATGCGTTGTCACCCTCGAAGTGTCAGCACAGCAAAATGAATTTTAGGTCCAATTCGTTAGTTAGGGATTAAAAGTGCATGCTTTGCTGCTTTACCAGATAATTTGAATTCGAAAAAAGATCAATTATTTATCTCAACATGAATAAGGGCTCTTCAAAGTCATTGGTCAAAGAAGCTCAATAGGCTCACAGAAATGAACTATAGATAATCTTCCGTATCCGAAAAATCATTATCAATTTTGCAGCTAAGTGCAAAACTAAAGGTTTCAAACACAAAGACCCATCGTACTAAAATACACCGCAGCAAATTCCTTTTCTTTGATTCAATTTTGTACTCATTTCTGATTTGGTAACTTCGAACGCCTTCCGGTGCTGGGCTGGTAGTGAAATGTGATTACATACATCCGTAGACTAAACCATATAATGCTGGACCGCTCGACTTGGCGCGCTGTGTAGAAAAGCGCCAGTGCAAAAAGTTTCGCAACAAAAAGCCCTAAAATTTACTGGCCCTAAGCTTATATAACTGAGCAGTATTGATGATGGGCATAAACTAGAGGCTCCTCGATTCGTCTCTAGAAATGAAATGGCAACGCGTTACGAACCAAGGATATCAGTGATGTGTATTTATGCATCTACCAAGGTTGAGTTTAATTAAATCAAAATTGAATTAACGAGGGTTAAAACTTTCCTTTATTTTACTTCAACCCTACTTTAAAATGATTTCATTCGTAGGTTGAAATCGTTCCTGCATCATACTCATGCACTCATTGCCGCAGGGCTGTTCTTCTTCGCTAGAACGACAGTCTGACGACCATGAGAACGGGAATTTTCCCATAGTATTTTTCCATTGCGTTATGAAGCGTACTGTAACGATTTGTGTGGCAGCTCTGATTTGTATGTGGTAGCTTTGCTGATATCGCATCAAATCAAGAACTGGCAAGTAAATGATACATTTCCGATGCTATTCTCCGCTTCAATATACTGTGTGTTACAAAACTCCCTCTCACTCTCTCTGTCTCTTTCTTGAGCGATGTCTGTATCATGGACATTCATTTAAACTGTTCACGAATCTAAAATTGTCCACGAATGATCCCGTTGCTTCCTAGCCACAAATTTCTGTTCGTTTTGACAAGTAAACTACAGCCAGCCATCGTCAGCACTAACTCCAGCGAGTGAGGTCTATGAGCTGCACGTTTCAGAGCACTAGAGTCCCAAATCAAATGCTCCTTAAAAATAAATATTTTTGATCGGTTTTAAAATCACATCGTTTTATTATGATTTAATACGACTGCATGTCATTAAGTAGATTTGATTTGAGACTGTGATTCACCAACGTGTGTTCGTCAAGTTTCTACAGTATCGTTATAACGGCTATGCTGCTTAAGTGGGGACTACGTGGGTAAATAAGTACACAGATAATCCAGACGCGTGTTGGGAACTACCATCTCATTTATCACCAATGAGCAAATCTCACCTACCATAAGCATCAGAGCCGGCCGTGAAGCAGCATTCGAATGTCATATTTTACAGCCATTTGGCTGCTTTTATTTTTTGTTCTTGCATTGATATTTGCCTGTACTTACGTGGTATTGAGGCAGGTAGCCGGCAGTTCATTATAGAAAATGCGAGAATTACGAAACTTTTGCTAAGCATGGAGTATTTTCTTGGTTCTCACAAATTTGGATCAAATCATCACTATTCCGTCCCAGCTCCCATAATGCGAATTGTACAGCGTTAGACACTAAGATTTACTTCAATATTAAGCAAAGTTGAACAATTTCAGAATTCAGACATCCGCCTGAGATAATGATCGAGCCCATATGCTTCCGGAATACATAGTGGAACACATATGTATACATGTGTTCCCTCAACCGTGAGAACCGGAGGGAAATCTAAATATTTCCTACAAACCCACGAACATTTCTGTGGTCAACCCAGCGCTTGCGGCCACAGGGAGTGCACCAACTCGAGGGTAGCTTCGAGCTCCAGAACTTAAGTGTCGTCGCCGTTTAACGAATGATTCAAGGCAGCACGGCTCTAATGACTAGCCTAAATCTAGCCTAGGATTTGGCTTGAACGCCTGAATACTTGTCTGAAGTGCTTGTTTCCCAGTTTTTAGCGTTTTAAGCAGCATTAAAATGACTTTTTATCTTATGCTGAATTGAAACAACTTCTTTTGTAATGTATGGACATAGCTTCTCAGTGCTCCCCATGGATGAATTATAGTATTTATTATGACTATTTGAATACTAGAGTCAACATACTGGTGAAAATTCAAAGTCTCCTTGAATGTAGGAGCCTGTCAAACACACAAACATGGACAAGACGTATGTATACTTAAAATATCGACCACATTTCAGTTTGAAACTGAAATTGAATCTGTTTCACATTTACACGAGGGTTTAATGAAAAATCAAATGGCTGTAGCAATTACATGAGGGCTCGACCCCCTGGTGTACCGTACACTGATTTCGTGTCATTTTTTAATGAAATATTCCCATTGCCACATGAGTTCATCACGTTGTGGAGGCGCACCTTTACACCTCGTATCCTGACCCAGCGATCAGGGCTCCTGCTGAGGCGATAGTGAATTTTTTGACGTTTAATTTGCCATTTAGAAATTTCATGTTTTAGGATTTCTTATTTATAAGCGTTTAGTTACAATTTAACTATCATGATGGGGACTTGACATTTCATTTAATATTTTGTAAAGTTGGATTGGATAAATGTTATTCATTGAAACACTGACTCTACGAGTATTGAGGAGATAAAACTAGAAAATGTTATCAGTTCCCTTAGATTAGCTCATGCACAAACGCTCAACTGTGACAGTTGGGCCACAATTCAAAGAAGCACAGGCTGCATATTTCAGCCCTGAAGAAATTCGTAAATACAGTACATATTGTGTCGGTAAAATGATAAGACGTATGGTACAGCGCTGCGGACTACAGCACTACTACTGTGGTGGTCACAAGGAATGGTAGTCGTGCAGCAGGTCGTGGTGGTGGGACGCCATCGCTGCCGCAGCTGTTACAGCTGCTGCAGGATCATTCACACCCACCGAAATACTTCCGCCGCAGCTGCCAACAGCTGTAGAATTTCTGGTGGCTACAGCTGCAGCGAGACTCAGCTGCGCTTGATAAGCAGCTGCAGCTATGGCGGATGCGGGACTGCTCACCGGAACAGGACCCATGGCGGTGTGGGCCCCTGACGTCACTTTGGACAGGTCGCTGTACAGGTCCGCGTGCTGGCTCAGCGTGTCCTGGGGCACAAACACCACACAAAATTATTTCACCCCTGGAAGATCGGCATGTCCTGAAATTTTCCCTATTCAAATCTACACCGTCTACATGGCTTTCTAAATTCACTTTCATAAGGATGCTGCTAGCTCTTTGTGGAAAGCCAATTCCAACGTTATTGCATACATATGGCGGAAGTAATTTTTTCGTACAAAGCTACAGAAATGCAGTCTTATAGCAAAAACAATTTGATCGGTAAAGGTTAACCCATCGTCCGACAAGGACGAGTTAATTCGCTTTGACTTAATTGGTATGTTTCAATTTTATGCAAGCAAAGTGATAAAGCTTTTAATTTAGAAAAAATGCTTGAAATGTTTTTTTTAAATAGCTTGTTTATGGCGAGTGTGATCTAATACGCAAGTGGCTTTCCGGCGCTCTTACATCTAACTTCTGGATCAGTGTTCAGTGAGGACTGAAAGCAAGACAACATGACACCAAAATCGATGACGATGATGACATCAGACAATTTCAGACATCCCACTCATAAGCCACGAGTTCAGGTGTCACAAATCAAGGCTTTGGCGTCTTCTGCTCCTCCCAAAAGCAGAGCTCACGGAAATTTTGTAACTGAGAATCCCTGGTCTCGTGAAGTTGCATAGAGGCCTCTGACTTCTTTGAACGGGACATTCCACATATTTTAAGGACTCGAACGTTTCTGCTTCTGCTGAAGACGTTCAAGCTCTCACGTGTGGCCTGATATTCAATGGTACATTAATTGTTTAAGTCACGCGGCAGTAACCTTTTTTGAAAGGTGGCTGGAGAGCTAAGGAGAGAATATTTACCCGCGTACCATTTACAGCACGCCTTGTCAAACGTACATGTTGGCTGGCATACATGTAGGCTAACGTACATATTAACCAACACACGGGTAGGCTAACATGCATGATGGCTGCCATACAGTACACGGGATCAGATAACCAATTCACCCCAATGCTGACGGCGGCGCACACGGCGCACAGCGACCACGACGCAGGCAGTGTAGTGATCTGAGCGCGCCACATCGTCTCTCGTGTGGTGCGAGAGTGGGATGAGATCGGCTTTTATCAACATGCTTAACGACTTTAGTTGCTAAACTGTTTGACATTCTGATGAATGGGGATTTGAAAAATATATATATATATACGATGTGAGTTTTATGAACTTCAGGAAGTGAGGGAAAATCGGTGAGAATATAAAACTCGACCAGCAAGTATTTACGAGTATGTGAGAGAAACGAATTCTGCTCCTAGATTCTATTCATAGGTCTGCTCACAAGGATCTATAGTCCTCCATTAGGCTGCCGATTTCACGCGCGAGCAAGTTTTCGGAAGCCGATGGTAAATTTTCTAGCATTTAAATATCTCCATCAGGAACATTTGTCTTTCAAATTGCTCTCGGAATTGACCCAGCCGAGGCCATGCAAGAGGAAGTTGGCCTTCGAACCACAGACAACATGTCGGAAATGTTCAGACAGCAATTTGTGAACGCGGTTCAAATCGGCCTCGTAAATAAAACCTGGAAGCGAATGCACCTCACACCATTCGCCTCTCAGGCCGCTCGATCAACTGACGCACAGCAGAGATTCAGAAATGCATCCATAGTTGGTCCCGTATTTGAAAAGGAATAAAGAATGTTTACACAAAAATACTCACAATCGTTTTAATCTCAGGCCAAAAACGGAAATTTAACTCTCCTAAACTGAGACCTGATCACACAGACTGCTGTCACGCGCTTGCAACGAGCACTCTGAAGTCAGACCGGAACAGGACTTTCACACGCAACTTCATTCTTCAGGGATAAAAGTTTTTTATGTAAATATTCAGGCCAGCATGTAAACGCAAAGACCAGAATAGAAAATGATAAAATCACGTAAAAAACGACAAAGTGAGAACAAAAGCAGAAAGCAGCAGTCCATGTAGGATATTTACGTAGGAAAGTATCAGTAGAGTGAATAACCCTGTATAACCTTTACATTTAGTTGAGTACATAGGCCCACATAACATTTACATACATCACATAATCGAATGTAAAATTTGCATAACCTCACATAAATCCCGCACTACCTCCCACACAACCCCTATACAACACTCATACAACCCATCCACAACTCCCCCCACAACCCACACACAACCCTCAACCAACTCTTAAACTAACCCCCTCCCACAACCCCGTACAACTCACGCACAACCCTCATACAACCTCTCACAACCCACACACATAACCTACACAGCCCCGCACAACCCATTCAGTAGAGTACACAACCATAAAACAATCCATTCAGTAGAGTACACAACCACCACACAGTATCCGCATAGCCACACACTCATAAAAGTTCACAACCCCCCCATCAGCATACATTCAATAAAGTGCACGATCCCCTCATAACCAAATTTCCATAGAAGTGCACAACCCCCACATAGACCTAAAATAACTATACATTCAGTAAAGTGTAAAACCCCAATACAACCCCCTCATAACCACACCTTCAGTAGAGTATACAATCCCCACGCCAACCCACATAGCTCACCCAAGGGTTGGGCTGCGGGGTGTGGAGGCCCTGGGCTTGGGAGTGGGGTATAGGGGAGTCCAGTCCTGACAGTGTGGGCTTCATATCATCCTGAGACTCGGACCCGCTGTCCAGGTGCGTGGAGGACGAGGGAGGTGCGCTGCCAGACGGGGGCGTCTTGCCATCTCTGCAATGAAAGGAATACTGCGCTGGTGACAAGCTCAGCGCACGTACTGAGGCTAAACTGCATGGACACTAGGAAATGAAGAGGATAATCATCAAAACCATAAAGAGAAGTGGAGGGTCGTTATATTTCGCTGGTGGCAAGCTCAGTGCTCGTGTTGAGGCTGAACCGTGCACAGATCATAGAGAAGTGAATGGTTATCGAGATGGAAGCTGAACCCTATTGGAACCACTGTGATTTCCTGAAAGACATAAAAGACAATTCAGTTCAGTCTTGAATGATAAAATTTCATCCAAAGCTAGGGGGAATGTACACAAAAATGAAAAGTATGAACGACTGTTCGTGTAATATGTTCTTTTTCTAAAAACAAATTGGCCTTCTTGGGATTGAGTAGTAGAGAAATATTTAGCTAAACTAACTAACGAATTGTAATTAAACAGAACAATTGAGGCTGAACCATGCATTCTATGTCAGAGCACGATGATTTCGTTTATATTTATTTCTGAATTAGGTCCTTAGCTTTTACTCTCGTGAAACAGTATATGATAACAGGTTACTCCAATACCAGTCATAGACAGTCCGCTTTTACCTTTCCTCAGCGAAAAGGATCGTACAGTCCTATTTCGCTAAGATGATGCTACTCTTTCGCAAAAAGCTGAATACAGTCTTATTGCATACCTGCACATACTTGCGTGAGACTGCAACTACTTTTTCGTACGGACTAAATGCAAAAATAGTTTGACCGCCGTAGGGTTTGAATACTTCAGGTTAGCGGCGCTGTGCAGACTTACTCTGCGATGCTACCTGGCCACGTGTAGTTTAATTTTAGTTACGTTTGCAAAGTGAACGTCGTATTCCAAATTCACAAACGCCTTCTCTAACGAAGGTATGCATTGCTCCCGAGCTGTTGTCAGCCTCACATAACACCTAAATTTCACATTATTAATCAGTTTCTTATGCATGTATGTAGAATAAATTTTCCCAATTTTTGTTTTCGTTTCATGCATTTGACGTTCAAATTTTTTTGCAGAAAACGACCATCTATCATATGTTCTAACGTGCTTAGCTTCAAAGGTTCTTTGTCGCGCCTTGGGTAATATAGTAATAAGTTTCCGTCAATATCACCACTGAAGCCTGACAAATTAGGTCGTGTGAGGAGGCGATGGGAGGTGATGACCTGCCACAGCGAGCTGAAGAAATGCGTCTGGACGATGTCCTGTTCAAGGGAGCAGGCGGTAGGTGCAGGATTGTAGGGCAGGGAGAGAGGGGCAAGATCGCAGGTAGGAGGCAGAGGGAAGAGAGCAAAGGGGCAGCATCGTAGGGCATAGGCAGAGGGCAGTAGGTAGGAGAAGAATCATAGGGGCAGGAGGCAGGGGGCAGGATCGTAGGGCAGGTAGGGGGCAGGCGGCCGGCACAAGAGCTCACCTCCTTAAATGTAAACACTCACACACGACCCACCAGCAGATTGATAACACACTCCCTCGCTGGCATCTTCAAACATCAACGGAATTTCCCGTGACTTAGCTTTTCGTACCCCATCGATTAATTTTGCCCAGATCGAATGTCATCTTGATAGTCACTGGAGCCGAACAGCCCTGTGCTCGAGGCGACTCGACTAGCCGCTGTTGAGCACGCGCACGGAGCTGCTCGTACGCTAATGTAATGGTTAATGTGTACATGTGCGTTCTCTCAAAATGAATGGTGTTCGTCGTGAACAGTATGATGGTGGGTAGCCATGGTGACTGGTCTTGGTGAATATCAACACGGAGATTATGAGAAGCGATGGTTAGCGGTGATGATAAGACGCGATTGTGAGAGCCATTGATTGTAAGCAGTCGCACGATAACTTTTTCTGAAATTGTTATCACTAAAATCCTTCTAAAAGATTTAACTAAGTCATAAAAATTTCTAACAGCTATATGTTTTAGAATCGAATTCAAATAAATGCAAGGGAAAATTCATATTTGTGAGCTTGAAATCAATATTTTCAATAAATTTTCGTGTTGAGAAAAACACATAGAACTGCTTTTTTAACTTATAGAAAAAGCATAATATCAATTTCGCTGCTCTGTCAGTCGGAGAAATACAAAATGACTCGTTCGTATTAACTAACGTAGATCTGAAAAATATTTCCTAAATGGCACAGACGCTATCCATCCAATGCACTTAAGTAATGTGTAAATCTATGCACTTAAGTAATGTGTACATTTATGTTTTTAATGGAAAGTTAGATTTGCAAAGTGCTCTAACATTTTCATTCCCTCGCTATGCTCTCTCACATAAAGCAAGGTCTAAATGTCACCCCACATGTCCGGCCAGCCGCGTACAGAACTAAAGCGCAGGGAAACAGACATGGGCCAGACATCACCTCACATGTCCGGCCAGCCACGTTGTCAGGCCAGCCACGTACAGAACTAGAGCGCTGGGAAACAGACATGGGCCTGACATCCCCCCACATGTCAGGCCAGCCGCGTACAGAACTAGAGCGCAGGGAAATAGACATGGGCCAGACATCACCCCACATGTCAGGCAAGCCGCGTACAGAACTAGAGCGCTGGGACACAGACATGGGCCAGACATCACCCCACATGTCAGGCCAGCCACGTACAGAACTAGAGCGCTGGGAAACAGACATAGTTAAGGTCGAGTGTCGCTTGTTTGCACGCCCCAGTCGGAGTGCTCGGGTCCGCCGCGGTCCCTCACCGCAAACACAATTTACCAGCTCGAGCACCCTCGACTCGCTGCCGCTCCGCTCACACCGCGGCTTCGTTTCCAGAAACTCGTCACTGGAACAAGTTTGCATAGCTCATACATGCGTACACCTCGTGGACTGGTCTCCATGAAGAACTGAGACAATCATTGTTAACGAATTTTAAATATGTGGACGAATAGTCCAACCTTACAAGGACCACCGTCAAGAGTTATGGACATTAAAAATAACGCAGCTTAGTTTGAAATTCGTAATGTTTCTTTCAATGCTCTGGGAATATCTAAACAAGCGTACAAGATGTGAATGACTGCTCTGCAATATTTCTTTCATTCAAAATATAAATTCGTCCGTTTACCGTTGAGTGATGCGGGCTAAATTAGATCCCTCTCGCAGTCTGGTGTCATACAAATGTGCAGGGCGTATTAAGGGGGCAGCGCTCCGCGCACTGCTAAGGAGTAAGGGTTCGATTCCCGGTTGCCTGGGAAATATTTCTGGAACCTCGTCGAAGGAAATTTAAACCTCACATTCTTTACATCACTCACCCGTCATTAATTATGAGACATTGAAAACCCACCGATGTATGTACTGTGTGTCAACTGTGTTGGAATAAATAAAAATGAGTTAAATAAAATACCACGCCAGTTCTGGACCACAGCAAACACCCTTAGACATCGCTGAACCAACACAATATTCAGTACTTATATCACTGCTTGAAAAATTCTCAAAACATTTTCCGACAAACTTTGAGTTTTGGGTCTCCAAACGCAACAGGTATTGCACTCTATTAAAATTCACTCCGTAAGAAGTGGCATGAAGGTACATTTCTTTAGAATCTCAGTGCTCGATATTTCCTTTCCTAGCAGCTTCCAAAAAATAATGATCATCTTAACTCCCGCCTTGGTCTCATGATAAATTTCTTTCATTTAATTCCCCCGTAAAACTGCAAAGCTTTAGATAGGAAAGGGAGGGGGATGTTGGACTGAACGAGGTAGATTATTCAAATAAGGAAGGCCTCGAAAACGAATTTTTTTGTATATTCTAAGGTGAACTTGCAGAAACTTTAAAAGTAAAGGTGTTTCCAATGTACCACTTTGTAATGAATTGTACTTTTATGATTTTCGGTTAAAACCATAATTTCTAATTCCTTTGTAACTAAACAAAGAAAACTTTTTTTTAAATATTATAGCCTCGTTTTCTGTGGTGAGGTCAATGAAATTTTAGCTTTACTCTTCTTCAATATAATTCCATTAATGTCTTTAATAAAAATTTAACGAAAAAAACAAAATTTAATGGGAATAATGAGCATTTTCTATTATTGTGCTATAAAAGCTCATATGACAAAGCACTTAATTGTCAGAAACAAAAGTTATGGTTACGAAGCACATTCATTTTTGGTTCATTTAGCATTTGCTATAAACATTTGGACACAAAATTGTGGGTTTGTGCTATGCGTTCAGTGGCCTCGAAACAGAATAAATTAGAATTTTTTGCCCCTCTTCTACGAATAATACCTCACTGAAGATCATGCACTATCAGGCATTTTGTATGCGTTAACACGGTTTATTTTAATACGTATCAGGTCCAGGAATATTTACGCTCGTTGCTTGCTAAGTACCGAACAACTCATATCATTTGTCCTCGCAAAACTTCGTTCGTAAGGTAAAAAAATTATTTGTGGAACACTTTCCTCCTAACATGCCTCTGATGCAACGCAAGACTTACATTTTTGCGATTTCCTTATTCACAGCAATCAAGGGCTCAGACCATAAGCCTATGGAGGAGCGAAACTCGTTCTTTGTTTGACCTCATCTTCTCCCCTGCGCTTCATTTTGACGTGCTGCTCCAGATCGGTAGATCCCATCACCTGATCCAACAGATCAGCTGAGATCTCTCTGGTTTTAGTGATCTCCGAAAATCGTGAACGCCTGCTGGAGGTCTGCCCCTCGCGATCGAAGCCTGCGTGTTTACGAGGCAGTGGCGAAAGCATCGGAGGGCTCAGTCGGCGATAACAAATCGCCAACAGGAAGCACAACTTTGCTCATGACTGGGAAGTGGTAAACAAGCCCAGGAGATGTGAACTTCATGTACAGACATCACTTTCCGGACAATATTTAGTTATTTTGCACTGGTACACTGCGCGTAATCGTATTAATTAATACAAGCGCGTCTGTCATCTGGGTGGGGACATGTCCTCTGGTTCAGAAATTTGTGACGATAGCTGACGTCTCAGAATATTTACCTATCTCCCTAGTTAGCCTTAATTTTTCTTAAATTCTCGGTAATTCTCATATGTTACTGAATACCTAGATTTAAATCAATATATGCATGAACATCAATTCAGCCCCACATTCTCGGCTGTATAGAGTCCGACTGCATTTTCGAGCTGAATAATAGAAAATTATTATGTAATCCGACACCTCATGCAACGTTTTCGCAAGTCAGCCTATATGCAGTTCCAATTCTTGATACCTTATATGATAAAGTCCGACCAAAAATATTAATATCACGACGTTACAGTTCGAGAATGCAGAATGTCTAAACTTCAAGAGTAGTAGACAATCGAATGCGCCACAAATTTTTTTGTTGAAGTCGTGTTCAGTTTGCTTCCGTGGCACCGCTGGCACGGCACCGGCCAGATCCAGACCCGATTCGCCAGAGACGACACACTTAACAGCGTCTATACTATCAAACTCTTCGTCAATCTCAAACACACCAAAATGCAAACAAAAACACAAACTCTTCTGAATCGTGTCCAGACTGTGCTTTCGGCCGCATGAAATTGTACGACTGCAGAGAAACGTCACTGCTTCTTAAATACGTGTATCAAGTTGATGTATGCTAGAGTTTTAATTTTATTTCTTGGCAGTTTTTAATCATGTAGGTGTTATTTTTTATAAGTAATGACGTTTTTACTCGGGTTTGAATAATTTGAAGCCGTAGATCTTCTAAAGTTATGCCGTTAGTGCGTCAGCAACTACATATTTATGTAGCTAAAGCCAGCTACTATATATGTTAAATTAACTAATCCTTAATTTAAATATGTTTATATGACTATATTAAGTTATTATCAAATGGATAAATTACCAAAATAATCGTTTTCCATAAAATCAACAATTCATTAGCACATTAAATACTTAAACAAGCGAGTATTCGCTGTTTCTATGAATGTTTGTGTTCGGAGTTTTCCAACACATTAGAAAACACTAACACACTGAAATCTGCCAGCTCGCAAGGAGTGTTCGTGGAGAGTTGTAAAACACAAAATTCGCTCCAATGATCGATAGTGTGGACGGGCCTTTGGCCTTTTGAGTTAGTTTTCAAATGTGTTTCACTTTGTAAATAATTTCCTTGTCTAATTTACAAAATGGAAAGTACATTCAATAAAAAAAGATTTTTAAGGTTGATATAAAAAATAAGTAGAGGACTTGCAAAATAATAAAATATGATATATTAAACTGAAAATTCTAAATAATTTTGCCATACAATAGACTACAGCTGAACAAAAATTCTCGAGTCAGTCCCTTAAAAAAGTTAAGCAAGCAAAAAACTCGAAATTTTTAATTCATTTGGGTGTGCTTAGTGAATGTTTTGTAGGCAGAATAACCTGAACGTAAAAATCACCGAGTACCAATGTTGCCAGTGACTTTTGCTACGCTCAGGTTATCACTGAATCTCGGAATAAAAACCGGCACTGCCGAACATGATTCGACGGATGTGATGAGCCTAGATGACGAAGCAACTGGGTCATGTTCTAGGCCGACGGCTGAGATTAGGTTCACCTCAGTGATTTGTGAAAGCAAGGACCGACTGGCGGTAGATGTAAACACTGGTCACATCATTTAATTGATGCAAGTTTTTGGCGGATTGAAAATTGTGGGCAGATTGATATAGTTGAAATGAAAAAATAGAAATAAATACCAATTTAACTCTTTAAAAATTACATTAAATATTCGAGAATCGTTTGACCTTTTGCACTACACAGAACATCATAGAAAACATAAAAACATCATAGAACAGGGACGTTTCAATCACAAATTTCGTACTGTATTCCCTTTTAGATTGAGCGAAATACTTGTGCACGTGGCTTACTATTATTTTGAAAGTGTGACTAGTATCCCAATGTGAGGTGCTACCCACCTGCGCGTGCTAAGTTACTGCACGCGTGGTGCGGTAAGACGATGTTTCCCAGCTGCACCAAACTGCTACAGGTGAGACTGGCTCTAGCATTACGAAAGTGTCACCCCAGAGTACCACAACCAAATCACCGGAGTACCACAAGCAAGGGACCAGACAACCACAACCAAAGCACCAGAGTACCACAACCAAAGCACTGGCGTACCACAACCAAAGAATCGGAGTACCACCACCAAATCACCGGAGTACCACAACTAAAGCACCAGGGTACCACAACCAAAGCACCGGCGCACCACAACCAAATCCACGGAGCACTACAACCAAGGTACCGGAGCACCACCAGGGAAGCACCACCGCCGCACCACAGAGCCACAGCGCGGAGGGGGTGTGCCGGTGTCGGGTTCCGTTTGCTCGACGACGGAACAAAGGCAGGCAAGCTTCGCCTCTCATTAGCTTTGTGCAGAAGCTTTTATATATACCGATAGGGACGGCATGGGGCACGACCTATCATGCGTCTCCCTATCTCTACCGCTGCTCATTTCAAATACTAGCTCCGCAAAATGACAACTTGTTCCAACACGCCTTGATAAGGAAAAAACTGGCTCATGGAGTCATTAGTGAAGAGTTGAAACTTATTTTTTGTATTCTCCACAGTTTCCCATGGATGACCGTTTTGGTTGCTGTCGCGCATTTCGAGCTGTAACCACTAGTGTTTTCAGGAGGCGGCTTGTGTCTCATTGTCCCTGCACTGTTAAAACTGCAGCTTGTGATCTCTGATTGAGAAAATACAGCCCCTTCATAGAAGTTTAGAACTTATAATCGGAGTTTTAAATCACTGCTTTATCTGAGGATCTAAACGTAGCACAGTAGCTTATTTACTTGAAAAATGCAGCTGCTCGGAAGAAGTTTATAATGTACCATCAAAGTTCTGAATAATTCTTTAACGCAGGGTTCTAGACGTAGCACAGTAGTTTACGTCCTTGAAGAAGAGACGTGACGACTTCATTCCATTGATGAATGATTGCCGGGCAGCCTCGAATGAATGTCCCTGTCGGTGAATGGCGTCCTCAACCGGCTCCCAGCTCGAGCGTTCAACGAACAACACACCAACTCATCGCGCGCTTGTGATCCCTACAGCACTCCCCCTGACGTCCCCCATCTAGACTCCTTTTTTAACTGTTCCTGAAGCCCTCCCCCTCCCCATGCTCTGGCCTCAAAAGACTGAAGTTTCTTACAAAGACCTGGAGAGAAAGAGAGCAAGAAAGAGTGGAAGCGTGAGGCCCATTTCATGTTCGGCCAGATGCAGGCACTCCCGCTAGCTCGAACTAAACTCTTCTTCACTATTCCGTAAGCACATGATGTATTCTTGTCACTGCCGCACTTTCGAATCCTGGTTTCTACATAAATAGGAAAGTAAAGAAACTTATTCAAGGAGATAAAATATCAGACGTTCTCATACGTGTATCTTCCCTGCTGAACGCATTCATGTTATGATTTTAGGAAGATGATATATGAGTCAAGTTCATGAGCATGTCAATTACTACAATTCAAAAAGTAAAAGTGAACATTAGATTTATTTTATTTCCTATACTTTTTTTAGTCCCAAAATTCTTTTATTCCCTATGATCCAAACAAAAAAGTACACTTTGACTTCATCCATTTTGGAAGACATGGATAAGTCACGAAACCCATGAACTTTATTCAGCATGTCTGGAGTTAAGTCATGAGGAATCAAACTCTGGCTAACTTGCTATAAACTGAGAGCAACATACCAGGCGCCGGAGCATCTATAATTAAGCATAATTACACCACCGAAGCGCAGATATCACTACCGTATAGTTGCTTATCGACGGAGCAGCGAAAAATTTATCCTGAGACTCAGCAGCTGCTGCGTGACGCCACTGCTCTCCCTCCAGCGCCCCTCCTGCAACGCGCTCTGAGACGACTGCCCTCCTGCATGGACACACCGTGAGTTTTCCTTTGCTCCTTCGTTTCTCGACAATAGTTGATATCTTTTGTGCAATTGCTACATTAGGTGGTAATTTTCGTACTTAGTTTGGTGAAATAGAACTTATGTATTGTACTATGCAAAAGTTAATATGAATAAATTAAGATATGTGACGCTCAGGCTCCACATAGAGAAAGGACATTTTTAATAAACTCTTTTGAGTTATTATACATTTCTCCTAAGCTTACGAGAACTTACATATATACAATTCGTCGTCAAAGGAATCATATTCGCAAACGCTGGCCCTAATTAGCGTAAAGTCGTATCCGATTTACGGAAACAGAAATTTTAATTTCAATTTTCTCGTAATCTAGATGAACTAACTTGAAAATTTATATTTCTATGTTTGTATAAATAGGATTCGGCTTTCATGCTAATAGGTCCACTCTTTGTAAATTTCGTTCCTCTAATGACAAGTTATGTTTAGCTACATAGTTATTAGGAAACTAGGGATAAATATATATAAACTCAGAAAAACTTCTTAAGAAATACCCTCTTCAATAAGTTACCCGGTTTTGCCCAGTTTCACCTCAGTTGATTACCTCACACATGTATACAGACCAATGTAGCTTGATCGGTTCTTACATGCTTGAACTTGTCTCTCGACGCTCGAAAATAACAATATTTTTAAAGAATGAGAAATTTACAGTTCAATCGCACTTACAGTGTTCTAACAAATAAAAGATTTCGCATTGGCAGATAAGCTATGCTCATCCCTCCCCCCCTTCCCCCCCCATGCCCTTCACTTCCGCCACACAGCAGGGCACGGCTCTTATGTTGTACGTGGAGCTCTGAGAGCTTGTCACGCTCTTTGAACTTGAGTGTGTCTTGACATGACACACACACTAACTAGTCTAACACTAATGCAATCGAGAAATTGGTTTATGTTAAATGCCGCGCAAGAATTCGAAGCTTAGATCTGACTAACATAACGTGGAAAAGGTAAATTAATTTTTAAGGTATGCAAAAAAGTACTCATAATGGTAGTCCTTTAACTAGGAGGCATAGATTGAAAAATTCAACTGATCGAGAAAACACTGTCAGAGTGAGGAATTTTCGTTTTCATTCCTAAGCCACTGGTCGTTAGATATCCGCATTTTTATTTCGAAATTGGATGATGCAGTAGCAAAATTACTAGTCTCCATAACATTTAATGGGTTCCCCCTCAAGTTTTGAAATTCATGTATTGAATTGAAATGGCGATCAATCCTGATGGCTGGAATTAACATCGCTTTGGTGTGGCCGACTGTCCGAATAAATCCCATTTATGACCGAAGTGCATCGTGGACGGAGTACCGCACCTGAGTGCTGAGCGAAACACATCACGGACAAGAGGAGCACAGAAGTATGCGGCGTGTGAGTCTTGAATATCTTGAAGTTGTTTGGGCCTCTATGCCCTGGCCACACTGGTGTGCCGCCGGTTTGTGCGCATGCTGTCCCTTCGAATATCCGCAAGCTGGCTATACATCTCATACAGTTTTGCTCTGGGCCATGTCAAAGCGTATGTGTACATAGCTACACCCAGCTAGGGTGCACAGCACAGTTACTGCAGCGTCAAGTGAAGAGTACATAACGTGGCAGAAGTACACGGGTTGTAAAGGGTACCCAGAGTGGCTGAGGTACAGAGCGTGTGAAGGCTACCCAGAGTGGCTGAGGTACAGAGCGTGTGAAGGTTACCCAGAGTGGCTGAGGTATACGGCGTGTGAAGGCTACCCAGAGTGGCTGAGGTACACGGCGTGTGAAGGGTACACGTCAGAACGGCAGCGTGGCAGAGGCTGTAATTTGATACAAAGGCTTCTCTGGTCGCCCTGTACCATCGATCTGACAACAAAACTCGCCCCCTCACAAAAACCATCGGAGGACTTCGTCGAGCTTCAGCGCCAGTCACAGCTTCAAATATGGTCCACAATGTTTAGCTGCTCCGATGGTATAAAGTTGTGAATATTCGTCTCTTGGTATTAAATATTTTTCGTCAGGCTGAAAACCTTGTTCTGGCTGAGAGAAATTTCTTCCACACTTCCACACGGACATGATTAAAAAAGGCGTGTAAACATGGCCTCTCCCAGCACTCTTTCTATCAGCAGCGAGGAGGTTTTGAGTCAGAAATAAAAACTATTTCATAAGTCATTGTTCACTAAAAAAGTTTGTAAAATCACGCTCCGAACTCTTTAAACACTGTACCTATTTCCGAGGTGTAATCTGTGGACTAAAATTCATATGTTGGTCCAGGAGAGCCTAATCTGGACATCTCAGTTGGGAGCAAGGTGGTAATCAACAAATCTACCTCTTCAACGCATGTTTCAATAAACTTGATTCTACGCACTCACTCACCAATCAGGGCTGCACACAAGTTCTATGATTGATGGACGTCTCGAAGAGAAGTTTTGATGAACGCCATACTTCGAGAATTATTTCTTCAGCATCGCCTCGGATTTATTTGACCACAAACACACGCTCACGGCTCTTACCCCAAGAATTTCAGCGCATTATCTTAAGTGCACCATACGTTTGTTTCTCAAATAAATACTACAACGCAGCCAATCAAAACCATTAAAGCCGTCATGCACTTTAATGGTTTTCCGTACCGAAGATTCACGTATCATTTTCATGGGAGCCTCGACAGCCTCTCAGAGAAGTGCTGGAGGCCTGAAGTCCAAATCACAACGTCATGACAGGAATTCAGCGCGAGTAATGCGGCACGTGAGCGTTGGGCGGTGACAAATGGATGTAAAATCGCCGTTCACATTAGACGGCGACCATTTTGTCGGCAATAAGAGCAGGGAGCCCTGCCTAATGGTGACACTGCTCTGACGGATGACGATTTGATATGCTAGCTGCCGAGTCCGTCGTGCTGCTGCAATGACAGGAGCCGTCAGTTGACGCTCCTTGTCGTGTGTCTGGACGGGGCTGTTGCCGTCCCTGGTACAGTTATGGCTGTGAGGGGTGAGAGGCAACTGTCTTGTGAAGTTACCGCTGTCACCAGTACATTACTGGCAGTGACTGGTGAGAGGCAACTATGAAGTAAAGAAGTACAACTGTCTAGAGAAGAAAGTACAGTTACGCGTGTAACTAGTGAAGTCACAACAATCTACCGTGTAGATACACTTGTCATAAATACAGCTCTAACTGTAACTTGCTGAGTCACTACCACTATATCTAGTAAAGTAAACCAGTAACTAACAAAATAATAGGATTTAACATCGCTGTTACGACAGTGACGAAGACAGAACGCCACGAAGCCCCACTTGTCTCAGCAACTAAATGACCTAAAGTGAAGAAACTCACAAAGAACAGAATTAGACCCTGAATATTAAGTTGGACGTCTAAATCGACCAAAGATTTTCACCCCTCTTTGTCCCAGTAAAAACTAGACACGTGTAGAGCGCGACGGTGTATTTCTCAATTTCCTAGCCGATCAGTAATTGCAATGAACAAATGTTCAAAGTTTTAATAATTATCGGAGCAGGCATATGTTCTCGAGTCGTTAGAAGGTTGCCACTGTTTGCCATTCTCTTTTGAATGAACAATTGCGGATGAAACGTCTGTGATTATTTCACAAATCTGCTAATCATTTCTTCGGATACCTTGGTTAAGGAAATAAATAGATTTGCCTTAAAATATCGGTGAAAGTTCTTTAAGCTGAGTGGATCCATTTCTCACGCACATTTGACAGCTTTTGAAGAAACATTTTTTTAGAACATTTTAAAACATTTGTTGTGTAGATCCTTCTCCATGGAATGTGTGGTGGATCCATCTCTAACACACAGGTTAAAACTTCATATTTCTGTTCATAAGTTTTAAAAGGCGCATCAAAATTATCTGACAAATTTGTCAAGCGAGAAAAAAATAAAAATGAGTAAAATTATTTTCATCTCCTAAATGCATGTGTACTGCAATTCTGCTTCATTCTCTTTCCGGTTAAAATATTTTTGTTCATTCTAGTGTTATTACGCTTATGTATGTATAACTAACATTTTGCGGAACCTGCATGAATTAAAGGTGGAAGTTTGATTGCTGTGCAGTCTCAGTCAACGCATTTCTCTCAATAATGCGAAGAGTTATATCAGACTCCATCACCCACTGGAGATCTAAGAATTTCCTTTGGTCTCCACTTAATTTACTAATAAATTCTTCCGCTGAACGGAACTTTCAATTTTAGAAAACCGGATAGAGAATATCGTCGATTTATGATGCAGGGTGCAGTTAACAACACGAGCTTAAAATATAAGCCGACAGTTTAAAATGACTCGACATGAAGGAAGTGAATAATTTTGACAACTGCTGAGCCCACATCAAACTGCGTCTCTTCTGCGAAGCTGTAGCTTAGTGTAGACATCATAGCTGCAGCAAAACATAACGCTAGGTCCTATGTTAATTTTTTTCAACTTTTGCAAATAAGATTATGTTGAGCATGTTATCTGAATCGTCGCAACATCGTTAGATATAGGATCTTTATCGCAAGACTGCGAGGACCCATTTCTTGAGCTATCTTTATCTAGTGCAACGATCACATCAAAACTAGGACTCGAAAAAAAGCTTATCTTAAGATGCTGCCCTATCACATCATACCTCTAAAACACAAATAAAAGCAATCTTCAATTTTTACCGGATTACTTTATGGTTTAGAACTCAAAAAGAAACCTATCTTTAATATTAACCGTATCAAATTGTGGCTCTAGAACTCGAATAGAAGCTTATCTTCAATTATTGCCCGATCACATCGTGCCTCTAGGACTCGAATGGAGGCTTTGTACGCTTGAAAGCGCCGAAGTGTCGATGAGAGCAGAGGTTTGGCCAGGGTGGGGCCAGATGGTCTAAAGTCAACAGTCCGCTGCCGGCCAGTCTCTCCGGAACGTGCGACTGCATTAACGACCTAGCATTCCAGACTAGATCAAACAAATGAGGGTGGAGATCCAAGCTGGCCACTCTTAGATCATGCTTGACACAATCGACCGAGCAGACTCACAAAAATGATCCTTCAAAGTTTCCAGCGGCCAAATGCAGACACTCTGATTGATGTCCAGTGTTCAGGTGACGGCGCGCGACCGGCTAGGTGACGTTCGGACGCACGTCATTTCTGCGACGTGATGGATGGCGTCTTGGTGTCTTGGCAGCCTGCGTGACGAGGTGCGGGGCCCCCGGTGATCGTCACACCGTCGCACGCACGTCAAAATACCAAGGAAGTTTGCTGTCTTTGTCAAGAACACTGTCTGTGTCTGGAATATCTTCAGTTTACGTCAAGAATACGAATCCTGTTCATGTCTGGCGCAGTCTATGCCTGAAATGTGTTAAGTCTGTGTCAAGGATACTCGTACTGTACGTGTCTGGAACATTGACAATCTACGGACAGAATACTTTCGTGTCAAGAATGCTGTCTTTGTCAAAAATACTTTCTATGTCTAGGATATTATCAACATCAGGAATATTCCCTCCGTCAAGAATACGCTCTACGCCATGAATACTAACTTTATTAAGAACATTTATTAAAAAGAAAAATGATGTGAAACTATTGCCACAATTGCTTCGAATATTCTAGAGCTGTACAGATACGCGTAGACCAACTTCCCATGTCTCGGTTCAAGAAGAGAGTTTAAAAGTACACGTACGCGACACTATGCAATCTTTTTACAGTCGTAAATCTTCAGCTAAATTAATGACTAGAGCTCAATTACTTGTCGCCTCATGAAGATGTAACACGTGAATACCAGCGTGGATGAACGTGAATGAATGTACACAAACAGTGCAGTAATGCAGGAAAATTTGCAATTACAGACCTGATATCATAATTGAGCTCAGCAATATTCATGCGCAAGCGCTCATAAGTAAATGTTTAATTAAATTGCACCCTTTAATTAGGAATCAAATTAATCAACGAGCACGACTCATTCACTGGACGTGAAAAGTCCGTTGCCAGCGACCTTTGAATTCACGAACGCGTTCATTCGTGCAGTTGAGGGACGACTGTTTCAGAGGACAACTTTCCCCCAAATCTGACGTCTCGAATTTTAGAAACTGCAAGTGCTCAGGGAACATTTACGCGGGGGTCGTAGTTTCTGTTGCGTCAATCTTAGCTATTTCATGTAAGGTAAAACCAAGATGTCTAAGTTTGATATACTATGTGTTATCAATGTGTGATCTTTTATGTGTCATCAGGGGTGCTTGACCGGTGTTTCAAATTCCGTTCGCACCACAATCAGTTGATCCTTTATGCAAGACTCGGTTTTCATTTTTCCGTAAGTGTCCTGCATATGTACTGAATCGTAGTATGATTACTTATTATTACAACATTTAATCCTGAAGAATCAAATTCTTGCTGTGAAAATGCCCAAATTTTATCTTTTCTTAATACGAAACAAAAATCTCAATAATCTCAGTTTCGTGAGCATATCTAATATCTCTCTTGATTCAAAGCTCGGTACGGAAACGTCCATCTTCCATGAGCCTATATTTTCATTTCACATTTCGGTGGTCAAATTGCACTCTTTCTTTCTCATTTTTGAGCTCAATTTTGCTTTCCCTTTCCCCTGGTTGGTTGCATAAGCTTGGAAATTCGTTGCTTTTATCGACACACATGATCATTTTATCAACGTTATTCATAATGATCTTCCAGTTTTGATTCTGACGTATTTGAGCTCACTGAAGCGTGTCACATTTACTACAACTAGAATTAAAACCTCGATACACACCTCCACACTTTCTGAACTCCAACTCAAGTCAAATATCGCCAAAATATCTCTTCGCATCACGAGCAAAAGAAAATTTATTATTTTTATCCCGCAGGTCATTTTATTTTTCACCTGAGTTGACTCCATGAGGAGCAGTAGACACACAGAATATGACGTACCGTGTCTATTAATGCTAAAAAAATTAAGGCAATATTCTACGTAAGGGTTTTGATCTCCTTCAACGGTCGCTTAAAGTAATACATCCGTGAAAATAATAGTATCATGTATGAAATTCTACAAAACGTCATCGTGCAGCAGAGTCCGTGAACTGCCGTGTCAACATTTTGCTAGCCGCGCCCTCGTGTAGTGGGGCGTTCTTTTGGAATGCGTCTTCCCTCCTACAATTTCAATTTTTTTTCCACTCAACGTACATGAAATATTTGAAAAAATTATCTACTCTGCAACACTATTATTTTTTACGAAATATGTGTACCTGTGCGTTAACGCTTACGTCAAATATGTCAATATATGCTTAGGTTTTCAATATATTTGATCGTTTTAGTGGCTGAGTGTGTAGAGACGTCACTACACTGACTGAGCGGTCACCTCAAGTGCGTTGAAAGTGAGTTCTCTCTTAGGGACGAAACTTTCAGTACCCAATCACAGAGTAGGCCTCCTGCTTCACAAGAACGACAACATGACCTCAGAAACGAGAGAACTGAGAAGCTTCTTCTTATTTAGTAACACGCTTCTTTACAAACAGCTTTCCACTTGAGAGTAGATACCACGGAGGCAAATTTTTTGTTGAAAGCTACTCTCCACTTTCTCGCCGAGTTCTTACTTAGGTGAGACTACAGTTGAGAACCTGGTCCCTCTCCCCCTTTGGTGTCACCGAGATCCCCCCACGGCGCAAAGTGCGCCTCTGTAATGGCCCGCCTGCGAAAGCTCGATGGTTTAATATTGTTTGCCAGTCCTGCACAATAAATAGCTGGGCAAAAAG
Organism: Orchestia grillus; assembly: GCA_014899125.1. Classification (NCBI taxonomy): domain Eukaryota; kingdom Metazoa; phylum Arthropoda; class Malacostraca; order Amphipoda; family Talitridae; genus Orchestia; species Orchestia grillus. The sequence continues at coordinate 6,624 of VOMN01028096.1, read as the reverse complement.
CTCCCCCGCCTCCTCCCTCGGCCCAGCGCTGGTGTCAGGTAACCTCCATCGATCGTCAGGGCCCACAGAAAAAAGTCGTTCCTAAAATAAGGGCTCAAAAATGCACGGTTTCTGAGAAAGATGCCGCTCTAGCTTTGTGTGGTCGCACAGCGCCTGAGAACTTTTTTCTTATCAGTGAGAGCGGCACATCGTCTGCAACGAAACATCATGAAAATTTATGTTTTACGATTCTTTAATGCTGAATTAAATTAGATCCTTTTATTGCGACCTTCAAGATATACTTGTTTATTTATACTTTCAGATATCTTAGACGAAATTTTCAGCAGATGCTTTTTCTAGTTAATTCTTGCTCACCCGACGGCTCTGAACTGATAATTGTCTCGTGAAGAGCGCGACGGCTTACAAATGAGTCAGCAATTTCTAACATATCGCTGAATCGCAGTGCGTCGAACATCGAAGAAATACTTACGCGCCTTCAGTCTTAAGAATGAAGTTTCTGACGAGTATCTCCTGATCACATATTGGTCAAGGTTGTGGATTGAGTAGAAGAGGTCTTGGACACGATGGACAAAGTATTAGACAAGTTAGTAGACTAGTTGGACATCGGCCAGATAATAGACAAAGAAGTAGGTAATAGGCAAAGTAACGGCTAGGTAGTGGACAAGGGGGTGGACAAAATCGAATGCAATGCACAAGGCGGTAGACAGAGTGAGTAAGGCGGTGGGCAAAGTGGGTAAGGTGGTGGGCAAAGTGGGTAAGGTGGTGGACAGTGGGTAAGGTGGTGGGCAGAGTGGGTAAGGTGGTGGACAAAGCTGTAGACAGAGTGGAAAGGCGTTTGCCAAGGTAGTAGACAAGATGAGTTTTTTTTAATTCTGAAGGTTTGACAGCAAGGGGATCCAAGGTCTGGCCGCTCATCTACGCATCCATGAGCCCAAGCTTGCACCCCAGGCTCAGTGCAGGGGACGAGCTGCGCGTATGCAATTCAGCAACACCACCTCCACACTACGTGACGTCAGTAAAAATTACACCATGTCATTTATGAATTGGAAAGTATTTAGAAGAATGGGCAAGCACATTTCCAGGTCAGTAGGAACAAGTTCGGCCTCGCGCTCGACGGGCGAAGATGACCGATCGTTTGCCATGGCTACAAAACAGTGTTCGCAAACGTCAATATTTATTTCTCGTGATTAATGTGCGGGATTGTTTGTATTTTGTCTACAATGAGAGCAGTCCAACTAAATATTCGCATTTAAGCCAGTGTGCTAAAATTGTATACTTGCAATGTACTTACGTGCTCTGCCTCAGGTACGCGTTGTGTTCTCGTATGTAAATGGTTCGACTGCTGCCGTTACTAACGCGGCTGGGCATGCACGGATTGAAGCGACAGCCAGAACCAAACGGTTTTTTTTTCTGCAGCAACTGAGAGGAGTTCATTATGCTACGTTTATTATAACTCTGAGTTGTGTCATGCCAATTATATTAATCTGGGTAGAATCATGCTTATTATGCGAATCTGAATAGCACTGTGCATGTTATGTGTACTAATCTGAGAAGTATCGCACCTATATTATACTAATCTGAGTAATGCCGTGCATATTGTACTAATCTGAGTAATGCCGTGCATATTGTACTAATCTGAGTAGTGCCGTGCATGTTGTACTAATCTGAGTAATGTCGTGCATGTTGTACTAATCTGAGTAGTACCGTGCATATTGTACTAATCTGAGTAGTACCGTGCATATTGTACTAATCTGAGTAGTGTCGTGCATGTTGTACTAATCTAAGTAGTGTCGTGCATATTGTACTAATCTGAGTAGTGTCGTGCATATTGTACTAATCTGAGTAGTACCGTTTATATTATGGTAATCTGAATAGCCTCGCGCTTATTATAACTCTGAGTATAGTATCGTGATTCATATAAGTACAAGTTTTAACTGCGAAACCCTACCCTTATACATCAGCATTACACATCAAGCGTGTTTGTACACGGCCTTCTAGAGCTGGGTTGACGTCCTAGACGTGGTGCCGGCAGGGATGTTTACACGGCCCTCTAGAGCTGGGTTGACGTCCTAGACGTGGTGCAGGCAGGGATGTTTCTCTGCCCAGCTACACCAAACCTCCATTCACAGTGCAGGGAGATGCTGAAACTTTCATCTCTGCAACAACTTAATCTCAAGTGCAACATGTGTGAAAGTTTTAATGTATGGAAAAGCCGGTAGTACATAGGTGCATGCTTGGGTGAGTATTGTGTAGTTGAAGTGGTACTCTAATTTCGATCTATTTTAATTTCTTCTAATTTATGTTTTAATTACTTTCTAATGGGTTTCAAAATTCTGCAAGAGCTCGAGGTAAACATTACGAGTCTTAAAATTTGACAGCTTGGCATTGCATTGAAACAGCCTTACTTTATTTTTCCTAAAGATTTTTGAGCACAATTCAATTTAACACTAACGCATCTGCATGTATAAAATTCAATCCATACCGGCTACAATCGCTGCTCAATTACTAACCTCTCTTCAAATAAATTACTTACGGGACTCATTCCCACCGTAATAATCAAAAAATGATTAACGGATTCGGTCCAACTTTAAAATCTATCATACAAACGACTGACTGACTAACTCACACGCACAATCCTGATCACAAAAACACAGTTGAAACGAGCGTGAACCGAAATTTTACTTTATTTATAGGCATAAAATTTTAGTTTATTCTCTAACAACAGGCAAGATCGGGACGCATGTCTCTCTACCGCTGAAGGTAAAAAACGACACTCACGTACATTCACGGCAGAATTTCAAGTCAAACCGAGATTTAGCTCGGGGTGGTGGCTACCTTGCTTTACACCACCCAGTTTAATCATGAACTCAGATTCACTTTCAGAAGTATTCAAAATATTCGTGAAACTCATGAGCGAAATGCCTCATTTTCTTTTCTCTGCAATAGACATTCACCCTGTAATTAATAAAAGTAAACCTTGTGAAATTAATTAATCCCTTCGACCACGAGGCACGCCACCTCACGAGTCCGCCGATGTGGCCTGACATCAGCATCAGACGCAGACCTCACAACGTCTTGCGTATCATATCTACGCGTCCTCACAGCCGTTGGTCAAAAGCAACAAGTTGTCAGGTAACACTCACGTACGGAATTTGAATTTTTCTATCACAAATAGCGCAAACCGCGTGTTTATCACAGGTAGGGACTGAAATGCATCGCACCGGTGTGGCTGACGCATGCGCCGTGCACACCCAGACGCTGGTGTGTGCAGGCTGCAGACGCGCGGAGTATCAGGTGTCGAGTGCGCAAGGCTACAAAGCGCCCACTGTTCCCAGTCTTTATAACAGTCATGCGGTAGCCTTCTTCCTCGAGGCTCAGCTGCAGCTTGCCATCGCCCTCCTACAGCAGTTTTGCTACACTGTCCAGGCAGTACATCGATTACTGTAATCCTCATGTTATCATTCATGTTGCGATACGTTTTATTATTTCCTTTGCCTAAAAACCGCATTTCGACGTTGCTGCCAACTTCCAATACTGACACTTCACTCGTGTCTTCATCAAACCACCTTGTATCTCACGGCTAGCAGCCTCATCCCACCGTCATTACTGCATGTGTCGCCACGTCGCTGGTGTAGCGGCTGGTCTATAACACCACCATGCTGAGCAGCGCGTGGGCATGCGGTGAGTCTTGTGGTCTCGTGCGGATAGCACTAAATGAATGCCATTGATACATCGTGGTGGTATTTACTTATTCGAATCTACATTTACTACTTTTCAAACTCATTAATTCATTGTGTTGGGTGTATTTCCTTATTTGTTTATTTGTTCAAGCGGTTCTTTACTGTTTTTTTTATTAATTTGCCGCATGTTTGCGTATCTTTCATTTTTTGGTGACTTGTTGTTCATCACAGCTGTGTTGGAGCTTCATGACTTTAAGTTCGAGCAGCTTTGGAAGGTTGCAAATAATCATTTTTCCGTTGAAAAATTTGCATACATGTTGCACAATAATTGTTGATATTCAGTCTGGAAGTTGACCTACAGAAAGAAATTACCCCGAGGAGCTCGAGAACGAAGAGGCGACTTAGTGGCTGTTGTATCTTATTTTTAGCGCGTGTCAAACGGGGAAAATTCTTCTGAGAATTCCCCTAAAAACTTCTCTAGAACGAGGTAATAGCTAGCACATTTTGTGAGTATAATTTAGATCAAAAAAGAGTTTCACGATTGCCTCTGGAAAACATAAAGATGTTTTGAACTTTAATTAGGCTTCAGGATTTTTTTCTTTTTTTCCTTTTCTTGCAGCCATGGCCAAAAAATTAAGTACAAATTTAAAGTCAAGTTATCTATCTTGCTTTTATGGATGCGCAGTATCGCCTAATTCTAAATTCATGCAAATTTGAAGCGAAGTTAATCGTTAGCAAATGCTAAACTTCCTGTAAGCTTACATAATTACTAGGAATAATCCTAGCGTTTGACATAGAATTTCCTCTCTAGATCAGCTCTAACTTCGCATTAAAATTAAACGGTGCCCGATAGAGCAAAAGAGTGTTGTCGTGAACACGCTGCCGCCGTCCGGTGAGGCTGTGCCTCAAGCAGCACGTCCTGCTCCTGTGATTTGGAGGCAGAAAGAGAGCAGCGACGGCCATATGCCGATGCCGGCCGCTTTTGTTGTTCCATCACGACCAATTAGCGTTTGCCTCATCGCCCTCGCCGGCTCGGCGGTATGCAGACTCTCTTCATTATAGACCCAATCCACTAAATCTTCTCACGCCAGACTCAGATAATCGTTCAGGAGGATAAAGGCCCGCGCTCGAAAGCGGCGGTTTCGAGTAGCGTTGTCTAATCAAGATTAGGAACACCTAAACTCGGATTAGACGAGACAAGATCTGTGATTTTTGCTGTTTTTAAGATCGACTTCTGAATGCTATTAAACGGAAGCACGAGCTGCGCATTGCGCGGGAGCCCTGCTAACGCGTTCAAGAAGCGCACTTTAGTGATGCGAACGAATCTGAACTTGAGTTTGTTAATTCAGCCGATGGATCATTTTTATGACTCGTTCACGGTCTGAGATGTCAGAATTTAATTTAAAACTTCCATCTGATGACTGTATAGAAATGTCTCGCTCATGATTCGGTGAGTAATTCGATGTTTTACCATGATCGTTGTACAGCCGTTTATGGTGTAGGATTAAATATTTTTCGTCTGGAATTGTATAAAATATAAGTAAAATTAAAAAATTATCTCTGCACCCATGAAACAGCTTACGTCCTATTACCTACTTTAATGTACGACTTAATTAATAAAGAATAACTAAGGCAAAATGACTAAAACAAGGGTGCACTCCATCTTTGCAAAAATGAATTGAAAATGAAAATTTTGTGATTATATTACCTATTAAATCGATTAGTTATACAATGAAATATAACTTCACGCCTCTTAGGGTCTCGCTTTCTATCTAAATAGAAGCTTGCATACATATTTTGATCGTATTTAGTTCCGCCAATTCTGTGTAAATATAATTTTACTCCAAAAATTGACACAAAAACTAGAAATTTTGGTTATTTTAGAATCCTATTTCAATTTTTTACATCGCTCCGCTGAATTAACGAAAATTGAATGTTCGAGATTCAAATACGAGCATCCCCAAACGATCGTTTGAATGTACACCAGATACGACGCTTGCCATTTAGCTGTTGTATGCGACACAGAGGCGTAGGCTCGTCCAGGACATCTAAGGCAGCCCTGCTCGACATGCTTCCATTTGGGTTCCAGGATCCCAAAGATGGAGCAGCGCATGCCTCCAATATCTTCCTTCACAAGAACTTATGTCCTGTTCATTGATAATTGTTTTAATCAGGGTAATTATACGATACCACACCGTTTTCACGGGAATATTTGATGATGCATTATTTTTTCGATGCAACGTGATTTTGTGTAAAGGGGTATTGCTAGACGGAGTGATTTATTGTAATGAAGGAACAGTGTGAAATCGCAGACTGCAAGAGTGAATGCGCTTTGAAGTCAAAATCTATACAGCACTTAATTATGATACAAACGTGTGACACAGCCACACGACACACATGCGCGTCATGCAGTATTTAGCCATTTCCAGCTCACCTGCTGTTTAATTGTGTTAATTCGATATGTTTAATTTTCAACATCAGCTCTCCCTTGCTACGATCACGGGGGTCGCCATTCAAAATACTCATGCTACGAGTACTTCCACTTCGTAACACCACACGATCACAAAAATTGTCATTCAAATGCTTATTAATGACAGCAATTATGATGGCGTGACCAACAAATAACTATCGTAATAGCAGCGAATGTATTAAATATAAACATACTTTTGGTTATTATTAATTTATTTCTCGCAGGGAGAACATTGGATTACAGTTACTTTGCGCCCACGCGTTCTACTTTACATACAACGTAGCCCAGTGGGCCGTCTTTCTAGAGTTCTAGAGAGAGAGAGGGAGAGAGGGAGGAGGGGGGAACGAGGGTGCCGCGGTGTTGGATTACTGGCCCTCCATATGGCCCCTCCCTCACTTCTCTCCGCCCCTCTCTCACTCCTCTCTGCCCCTCCCTCACTCCTCTCTGCCCCTCTCTCACTCCTCTCTGCCCCTC
>VOMN01028095.1:0-12730 GCA_014899125.1 Orchestia grillus | reverse complement strand
ATTCGGTCATTTGGGTTTTCTCTTAACAACTTCTTCATGAGGTCAAGAGCCTCTCCATTAATGCTATTATATTTTGGATGTTCTAGATTGAAATCCATTTATTTATTTTTCTTATACACCTCTTCAAAGGTTGTTCCTTGGAAAAGAGCTGTCTTGCAGAGCATGATGTACATGATCACTCCCAACGAGAACATATCGCACTTTGTTGTTAGCCTGTGTCCCGCTTTGAAATTGCAAATTTAGGGGGCCACGTACCCAGGAGTGCCGCATCTTTCGTGAAGATACTTATCAATATGAGTAAAGGAGGCTAATCCGAAGTCTCCGATGACTAATTTTAGTTTCCCTGAGACAGACTATTTTTTGATGAGAATATTATCAGGCTTAATATCTCGATGCATAATCCTAGCTTCTTCTAGGCACTGTATTCCTTTGAAAAGATCTTTCATAAATGACTTAGTTTCATCCATCGTAAAAGATCCGTTTCTCTCTCTGATCAAATCCATAAAGTTGAAGCTCTCGTACATTTCCATTACGAGATATATGGAATTCGAAGATTCGTATACTTCATGAAGGTACAGAATGTTTTCATGATGTATTTGTTTCAGGAGATTGATTTCATTTAAAATTGTCATTTTGTTTTCTTATGAGCTGTTAATTTGAGCTTTAGAAAAAGCCTTTACGGCAAATAGACTATTATCGCTGATTCTTCTAACTTGATAGACTGTGGCAAAGGCTCCTTTGCCGATCTTTCGAATAGGCTTGAACGATTAGTGAAAGCCAACTTGGTTTAGACTCCTTTCAAGATGAGTAACGCATGTATTTAGGCATTTAGAACTGGCAAAATAAAATTATATGCTATAAGCCAAATGAATAAATTTGAGGCCGACGATTTAGAATTTGCTAGTCATCTAAATAAAAATGAAATATTACCTTTTTGGCGAAGATTTTTTAAAACTTGAGCTCTTCAACGAGAGGAATATGGCATACATAGCCTATCTATTCACCTTAAATAATGCCAATTGCCATTGAGGACTTAGAAAAAACTAAAGCCACGGTTTCCTGAGACGATCGACCCAGAAACGCTGTATTTTGACAGATAATTCCTTCATTAATAAGATTTTCTGACAATCCTCCAAAAGCTGGTTGCGCGAGAGGAAACTGATTGGGTATTTGAGAGATCATCGTAAGAAATTGATTATAAGCCCTAAACCTTTAAACTGATAAATTCTACAAAATTCTACGAATTGAAAAAATGCTACTATTTACAGGCTCACAAAATCTGCTCATTTCTTTCAGCTAAACACATTTTCCATTATTAAAAGTTGACAATCAAGGCGGTTAAAATTTTAGTTTTTTATGCTTAGTCCATAATCAAAATTATAGCTGTCTTTTGGCAATTTATATTTTTAAATAGTTTCACATACAGTAAAAATAATTATTTATCAACATTTTTATTTTTAAATAGTATTACATACAGTAAAATAATGATTTGTCAAAATAAAATTATGCAAATTTTAAAGACTATTTGGCTTACTTTTTAAATGATACTTCCTTTATCTACTCAAGCAGATAAACATATTTTTAGGTTTTATTTTATATAAATCATAATGACCATCTCTTAGAGAAGTGAATAAAAACGGATTTAACGAGTTGCTCCAATAATAAATATGTAAACGGAAATATTAAAAGTCATTGACCGTGAACATAGGGGTGTTTGGATATTATTTGCTAATAATGATTCTTTGTAGTTTTAAAAGAACCTAGGTTTCCAATAAATTCCGACATTTTGTATTTATAATAAACTTCTTTTTTTTGAATTTTAGGAAAAATTATATAGATAAATTCTAGAACAAAGTCATAGTAAAAAAATCATAAAGGAAAAGAAAACAATAATTCTTAGGATGTTGTAAAACAAACATATCAATCGCATCAGAACTAAGCCAAACATTAAATGACTAGTGCCACGACAGTGTCATCCAGATCCAATAAAAAATAATAAAAGACAAGTGCAATAAGCAGTATGTGTCATAGAATTTGAACTGAAACAAAGCATAGAAATTCTCTTATTAGAATTCAGGAACTTTGATAATGATTTGAGAAAATCAATACAAACTACTAAATGATATATATATTCAATACAAAATATGCTAGAAACTTTTGATGCTCAAAAAAGTACGATTGGGTAATAAATACACAAAAAAATACGACGCAAATATACTTAATGATGGCAGATTATTTAAAAACAAAAAAGCAAACTTAACAAAAGAAAGATTCATTTAGAGAACTTATAAAGAGTTAATAACATTTATTTCAAGACATGATTTTATTTTTTATTTCTTGACTTTTCGCTTCATCTTTTTTGGTCAATTTTATTTGCTGCTATGGGATTGACACGTTTGTGGTAGCAGGAATTCTTATTGATTTTATTTATTAGATACACTCGCTATGCCTAAATTATATCAAAAATAGAACCTCAAAAATTTATTTGAATTGATTAACTGATACAATTCCCAAAAAATAGCACATAAAAAAAAATAACAATCAATCAATCAATCAATCAATCAATTTTAACTATTGTTTATTGTATTAATGTATGTCATAAAGTATAAAGCGATAGATTTATTTTAACAAAGTATAAATAAGAGAATCTGTTGAAATTAAAAAGTTTAACATTTTTTTATCTAAATAGAATGTACTTCATTTATTCATTAAATTATTCATCTATTTGTTTAAAACAAACAAATAAATAAAATATAACTTCTTTCATCAATAAATATTGTTTTAGTAATAAATAAAAAATCAAGTATTTTTAAGATTCCATGCAGACTAACGTCCCAACGAACGTCCCGCTACTACCAGGTCATGTCTTTAGTGATCCTTATAAGCAAAGCTTTCATAAAACACAGCAGTTCAATTTTGTTGATGGGAGTGTCCAATAGAAAAAGCAAAACGTTAAAGAAGATATCGATGTCAATCTCATCGATTAAATGACAAAATCTATGAGTCAGTTGACCTTTCTGAAGGCAAGAAAAGCCCCAGAAAACGATTATATCCCAAGAGTACAACCTCCATGGCTCAAGTACGACAGAAAAGTGTTAAGGTTCTACGGATACTTCCAGGAACACGTTGTATAAAGCAGACTGTAGAACTACCGCATCAGGAAAGTTATCATTTATTACTACCTGGCTGACGAGACTATCCATATTGCCGAGCCCAGAGTATAGAACTCCGGAATCCCACAAGGAGTGTTTCTCAGCAGACAAAAAGTCCCAAAGCATCTCGAGTAGCCAGCTGATAATTATAATTGGAGGGACCTCAACCTTGGCATTAATTTGAATGTATTTGAAAGAATATTCCACATCTATGACTGTGATGCTTTTACAAAGGAGTTTTACAACTATCTTTAAACCCCTTTAAATGAACCCACCTCTGCACCTGGAGATTTATTTAATGAGTTTTCAAAAACAAAGGATGCAAAGATCAACCCTCCTGACACCAAGGAATACAAAGAGTATATTGAAGTCAAGCTGGGAGGTGGACATCCGAATGATGGTCTCAAGAAGTACCTTGATAACGACAGGCGTGTTTTATCTTTCAAAGTGTTATGGATCGATAACACTTTAGAAGGTGGATACAATCATTTCCAAATTAACTACTTTTTGGCAAATTCCATGGTCGAAGTCAAAGAGCTGAGATTCCAAAACTCCGGGAAAGACCCGTTCCCACTTCTCTTAAAAAAACAGAAACTTCCTAAGAAACCAGTACACACTTACTATCCAGGAATGAACATGGCCAAGTAATAGTTCTATGGTCCGGAAGACTTTTCCATTGGAGCTCAAATAAATGTCTTTGGGAGAAACTGCATTATTTATGACTGTGATGCCTTCACCAAACAGTTTTATAAAGACAATTTTGGCCAGTAACTAATTCCAATGACAATCGAATAAGGCAAAAAGTATGCGATTTAACATGAAGTTCCTCCTTATAACGGCTACGGTACTCCTGAGGACAGTTTGGGAAACGTATACAAGCTCCAGCCTAAACCTCCAAGAAAAGACATGACCAAGCTATTCACCAATGATCAAAATACTCTTAGATTTGAAGCAAGAATGATCTCAGAAAGCAAAGACGAAAATGATAGAAAATTTATCATTTCTTTTTACTGCGGAGATGATACTATTCAGGTCTATCAAAATGCAGACAAGAACTCAGGAATTTGGGGTGGAAAATTCATGGAGCGTAAAACTTACACAAAGGATGGAAGATACATGCAGGATACGGATTTCCAAATTGGAGCCATTGTAAAATTAGGTTCATATACTTTCCAACTATTGAAGGCTGACGACTTCACAGTCCAGTATATGACTGACCGAGAAGACAAGTTCCCCGAGGTTAACCTCACAGCAACAGTCAACAAAATCAAAGCTCTATCACAAAATCATAAGTCATATGATGACTTCCTTGTTTGGCTCTTGAAAAGTAACATTTTTAGAAATATATTTAGGCATTGATCCATCAAACAATAAACTGCTATCTTATGATCCATACCAAAAGAATCTCGCAAGAATTATAAAGCTGACCCACCCTGAAAGTTATGTAATGTTCAAGCACTGCAAAGAGGCAAACACTGACAAACTATCAATGAAAAAGTTCTTTAAATTGATGGGAGGATCTTGATTGAAATGATTAGTATGATTAATGTCTTTTTTAAAATTGTTTTAAATTTAATTAGAATAAAAAAAAATTCTTGTTTTTTTATTTATTTTGTAAATATTTTTTCAGAAAATAAATAAGGCATCAATAAATTGTTCAAATTCAATATTGTATTGTATTCATTTAATATTTATGAACAAAAATTAAATAAATACAACAATAATACAATCAACAACAGGAACAGCAAAAATTGAGTGAAAAGAAGTTTTATTTATTGAAACAAATAAATAAATGAAATGTTTAATCAATAGTAATTTTTTAAGCAAATATATTTTTTAAATACATTTGAAGTTTTATGAATATAATAAGTAATAATATCAGTCATTCAAAGGTAATTATTCAAAGAGTAATAGGGCAGTTCTCTTTGTCTTCTGGCCGCTTTTCGCTGTACATGCCATTTAGCTCAGCCTTTGCTTTTTTAAGCTGCTCGCTTGCTTCTTTGACTTTGAGTTCCAGCTGATATACGTTTTGTTTTAGTTATCTTTCTTTTTTATCGAAATCTTAGTTTCTTTTGGAAGTCTAGCTCTGAACTCGATTCAGACTTGTCTGATAAAAGTCTAGCTTTTACGAGAGCAAGTTCTTTTAGTATTTTTGACATTGCAAAGAAGAGCCAAAGTATGTGAAGCTAGCGGATTTTAAAGCTTCATAGCATCTTTTGTACAGATATGCCAAAGCCTAGTTATTAGCCTTTTTAGATTAATTCTAAATTGTTGCATCAAAGCGCTCGGCTATTTCGAAAATGCTGTTGATGAGATTGGAACTAATCTAGCTTTAGATAGCATTGCTCAGATCGGTTATCTCTTCGTCCAACTTTTAATTTTTCAAATTTGCAATTCTCCTTTTCACCTATTCGAACCTTTGCTACATCTTTTACTTCATTTCTTGTTTCTTTTATGCTTTGGCGCTTAGTGCATTTTTTGAGTAAAATTGAATCCATTCTTTTATCTTTTTAGACAACTTTTACTCAATGTCATTCATATTCAAATTTTTTATGTCTGGCGCATTTTAGATGGAATCCATTGAAGCGTTAAACTCTTTCCAGATTCTCTTTTATATTCTCGAAGATTCAGCTTTGCAGACAAGTTCCCAGTTGCTTTAGATTTCTGGCAGGCCTCCCTTGTTGATGGAGTCGCAAAAGTACTGGCAAAGCTCAATAAACATGGTTGGTGAGCAAGGTTTTCCTTTGAAAGTTTTTTTCTTGATGTCACTCAGAACTTTTGTTCTTAGCTAGTTAATTAGCTCCAAAAATCTAGGTCTCATTTCAGAATCCTTGACTTTGGACATGTCTTGCAATTTCTTTTAGTCATCAACAGGGCGGATTAACATAAAACAATCTCTTTCTCTGAAAAAGTTATTGAGCTCCCTTCTAATATTGTTCTTTCTATTAACAAGATCTGATGTGCCTTTCTGAACTTTGAGAGCGTTCTCCAAATATTAGAATGGACTTATCTTGCGCCCCTTTTCATCCTCTAATCTTAGGGCGAAATCTCGAACCAACCACAAAAATGTTGGGAAGCAGTTCATGATATCCTGCTTGTCCTTTTCTGATCCATTCTGAAGCATTTTGCTCAAATTGATGATCAGGCTCAAATTTTGCACAGCCTTTTCGTCTATATTGCCCAAACTGTTATAAATGAAATAAGATGAAAGTAGCATGGCCATTAAGAAAATTTTAGTATCGTTTTGCTCTCCTTCTTCCAAGGAGCCCAAACCTTCTGTGTCCATGACCATATACTGAATAGTTGGATCAGTTTCTGACTGTATAAGCTAGGGCCAAACCCAAAGCCCTTTCGTACATGCATTGATGGTAGGCCCTACTTCAAAGCCCTTATTCTGATTGAGCAAAACTCTGTTTAAAATGTAGCTTTTGCCAGTACGATATTTTCCAACAACTGTTACGATGCCGATATGCTTTTCTTGGTTGACCTGAGTGGAGAGCCACTCAATTGCTTCTTTGTTGACAGAAAGTTCTGAGCAGAGTAAAAGAACATGATACTTTTGGTTTTTTAGTCAATGGCTATAAGTCTCAAAGGCTTGACTGAGGCAGTGTTATCAGAAGACATAGATTGAGAAGTACTACTTAAAAGCTTGATTGATATTTGTATTCGTTATTAATAAATGTACGTTAGTTTAATTAAATTATTCATATACCTGACAAAGTGAGAAAGCAGTAAATTTGAGAAATAAAAATTAATAATATCTAGTAAGCACAAAGATTATAAAAACTACCTTAATGTCTAATAAAATATATTTCGTCAATGATATTTTGTCTAGTATAATTTTGCTAAGCAGTTTTTTCTTCTTAAATGGAATTGTTGTGCTAGTTTTTTGCATCTGCTCAATATTTGACAAAATATGCCAGATTTGTTGCCTTGTTACTCCCATTTCCGAATACAAAATATGGTGGAATATGGTGAGTGGTTTTCATTAGGAATATAATCAATAATTTTTAAAAACATCGCATTTAGAATTCTCTTAGAAACGGGCAATCTAGTTTTCAAATGCAGTTCAAAAACAACTACGCTCTCACAATAGATCGGGATATGTGTAAAAGATAAAATCAACGAAGTTGTCTTGAAGGATTCACTTTGGTACCGTCTCCTATGTGTGGTACCCACACTTATGTCTACCCATTCATGGATGTTAGGTAAACAAGGCCAATGGCCAGTGGATAGACCTCTCAAGTAGCCTTACAAACAGGACAGGGAGTTGACCTAATTGCCAATTAAGAAGTCATAGGCCACTACACATCTACTTATGATGTTCCTTACTGCTGTTGGTTCGATTGCTGGAGTTGCTACAAATATTCTGAGAATCTTGAAATGATGGGACACAAGCTGGCTACTATCAAATTTTTGTATATTTTATTTAACTTTTTAGTGAACAGCCCAACGCTTGCTGTCCCGAATATCCAATCGAGGATGGAAGCAATAGGGTTATCGGAAAACTCGTCATGAAAAATCGCTATATCTGTTGTAGCCCATATATAAGCGTGCAAAACAACCAAAATGTCGAATTATTTGGACTTCAAGATAAAGCATGCCCACTACCTTCGTATTTTTTTAATTTATTTCTAACTCAGACTCTTAAAATGCTGTAAGACTGACTATGAAATTGTCAACCCAAACAATGATATTTTGTCAGAATTTCAGGTCAAAGAATGTGTGTGGATTACCTGCTTCTTGTCAAGATTTTAAGTAGACGTTAACTTGCCTGCAAAAACTACAAATTAAGAAAAAGTTATGTTAATCATGGGATCAAGATTTTGTCATGCTTGATTAGAAAATGTAATCTAAAAATATAATCTTGCTCCATATTTTAATTCAAAACCTTTCTGACTTTTTTATAATAATAAAATTTATAACTTAATGAAAATAAAAAAGGATTAAAATAAATTCAACTCAATGAATTTATTTATTTACAAATTCAATCTGTCGACAAATTTATATACTTAAAAAAAATAGTCTGTTGATTATAATAATAATAATTAATTAGCAAATCTAGTTTAATATAATGTCTTTCGATGCTGAAATGTCTGATTACCTTTTTGATGTTCTGGTCAAAAATGATGACTCTTCATTTCCTAATGTAAAGGAAGAGCTAAAGGCTGCTAAAGGCACTTAAATTTCTGATTAGAGAAGTGTATCAGCTATATTCCCAGGTCCGGTTAACATGCCGCTATAAAACTCGGAAGAAAATCGAATGGAAAATGAAAATAAAACAGGCTAAGATGACTTGGGTTAAATTCTACAACATATGAGATATGTTGCATCCATTGGCTAAGAGTAAGATGAGGAAAAAAATCTAAAATCTAAAAAGGTCTCTAAAAACAAGGAACTGTACAAAATTTACATGGGAAGATAGCCTAGAGCTCCAATCCATGTTTGGCCCAAAAAGGCTGTGAAGACTAAAAAAATTGCCAGAAAAAACGTTCCAAAAAAAAGAACAACTTCAAATAATCCAAGAGAAGCTTCTCCATTTGTCAACTGCATCGATGGAGCTGTAAGCCTATTCAGAACAATATTTCAAGAGAAATTTCTAGGCTAAAATTTAGTTTAAATGGTGAGCCGGGACACTTTCGAGTTCAGCTAATAAGAGAGAAACAAAGTAGAATAGGCAATTCAATGGATTGCCATAGCCTTCCAGTTCTCAGGTAGCAAGACAAGCCATCTAACATCATTGAGACTGGCATTAAATGGATTCGATAAAGAGTTATTAGAAGAAATTTCCATGGCGAACCAGGATTAGGCCGTATATTTGAGATAAGTTGTGCCTTTTGGCGAAAAAATAGTTAACAAAGCTTCAGAACTTATCAGATAAGTCATAAAAAAAACAATGGAATAAGATAGTTGGATCGAAGATAAAGTTTCTGGAAGAAATTTTGACTCAGAGTATGATGAGACTCAAGAGTAGAAGGACAAAAATATTGAGAAGAAGAGAGAAAGTTTCAGATTGTACTTACAAGCCTTAAGAGCCTATATTAATTTAGGAGCCAGCATTCCAAAGCAAGTAATCCCGAGAAATAAGTCTGCTTCAATAATATCACACGTATTTGAGACAGCGAACAACAGACAGTGATGTGTCAGTAGGAATCCTGTAAGGATTCTTACTGGTGACTGAACTAAGCCTGTAAAAAAATATTTGATTAATTATAGTTATGAATTCTTTTTATAAATTCTACTATTTTTAATGTATTTAGTTACCAAAGCCACTGATTTGATACAATGAACAAGGACTATTCACAGATCAAGATCTGTGGCGTAAACGCTTTACTAATTTTTGCATAATTTTATTAAAAAAAATGGTTTAAAATAAATCTTTTGTTCTCAATCAAAATAATATGCTAACATATTAGGTAATAAAAGGTCAATAAAATAAAATCTTAAATAAAATGTCGTCAATAAGTCTTCGTAGTAGGTATCAAGAGTAAAGTCCACGGAAGCAAAGCTTTTCGTTACTAACACAAAAATAAGACAGCCTGATAAGGAGAAATTATTCTTCGAGCAATGGCTTTCGCCCTTGTCCTCCAAGATGTTACAGAAATCCGTAAAATGAGCTGAACAATGCTGAGATACTGCCGTCCATTTTTGCAGGTTCTAGAATGCGCAAAAGTCTTATATCCTCCTCTACTTTCGAATCAGATAGGAACACAAGGTTCAAGCTTATCACTCTTCAAGATAAACTGAACTAAATCAGATAAGACGTTTATTTTACACGAAAATAGACTCAAGTAAATGCTTTATTTTAAAGGGAATGTAGATGTCCTTATAGCAATGTCGGCAGGTTTCGAATAACCTGCTAAACAGAGACATAGTCAGCATTAAGCAAACTTTGAAAAATGATTTGCTAAGCCTTCAGAGTATAGTTAAAAACATAAAATAAGAAGAAAGACAAAAGACCGAGGCCTTAAAAGATGACTGCAATAAACTATGGTACAAAAACTAAGCAATAAAAAACAGAGTTTTCGATCTGCGGATAAAAATAGATGATCTAGAAATACGAATGGGATATCAAAATTGACTGCTTAGTCAAGTATTTTGTTTAATATTATTATTTGTTGAAGCATAGTAGATTATCCTGTTTGGATATCTTCAAAAAATAGATACAAATATATTTATATTGATTGATTTAATGATGATCTAATGAACAAATGAATGAATGCATTGATATATACAATAAATGACAAGTAAACACACAATATTGATGAATGATTCATTGATTTTATGATTGAATAAAAATGTTGTGGTTCTGGATGGAATATTAATAATCTATCCTTTTTTAAATCAATGAATTTTCTTGTTTTGAAGCTCCACAATGTACTTTTAAGGTACCTTTAAATCCTTTAATTCTTGAATCTTCTGCTGTTTCATCTTTTAGAGAAGCTTGGTCCTTTCATCATGAATTTCCTTTGCTTTTTGATTTTATATTTCTCTGAGTTTGGAGCCTTGTTGTTCAAGTTCAGATTTTTCCACAATCTGTTTTTTCAGCTGCAGAGCATGTTTCTTTAGCAATTACTTTCTTTCATTCTCAAGTTTCTCTTCCAGTTATCTGATTTCTCTTTGCTTGCGAATTGCATTTTCGAATTCAGCCTTTTCAGCTCTCGCTTGCTCTTAGAGCATCTTTTACTTTTCCATCTGCTGCTCCAATCTAGCTTCTGATAGCTCAGCAGCCTTTTTGGCTCTCAATTCAGCCTACTGTCTTTCTTTCTAGCGAGCTGCCCTTTCATTGGCCTCAATAGCTCTTTTAGCTCTAAGAGCATCAAGCTAGGCCTGTCGATCAGATGCTTTTTCTTGAAGATCCCTTAATCTTTGAATTTCCTTCTATTTTTAATCCTTGATGCGCCTAAAATTAAAATTAAATTTACTTTTGTTCTTCAGCAAACTCTGCCTATTTAGCTGCTTTCTCTTTCAAATAAGCAACTATCTTCTCGTCTTCCTATTTTTATTTTTGTTTTCTCTGCTCAATGATCAAAGTAGCATTTTTATTACTCTGCACAATAGTATCATTCATTTTCATTTGCTACTCTTTCTTTCTAAGAGCCTTCTGCTACTCCTACTTCTCGAGCTCCTTCATTTTTTGAACCAGAATCTGGGCTTCTCGCTCCTGTTATTATTTAGCCTTGAGTCTTTAGATTTATCTGGCCTTAATCTGATCAATGATAACTTCCTTTCCTTTTAAGGCCTAGATTTTCTTTTACTCTTCTTTGAGCTCCAACTATCTGATTTTCTTCAGTCTTTCGAGCTCCATTATTTTGTCCTTTTTCTTTTCCTGAACCTTGAATGTTTCCCAATCTTTTTTCTTTTCTTCAAGCTGCCTCTCTCTAATTGTGGCAGCCTTAGCATATGCGACCATCTTGTTCATATCCTTCACATCGTCAAGCTGCTCCTGGGAAAGCTCAACTGCCTTGGCATTGATCAACTTCTTTTGCTTTAGCTTTTCCCTTTCTATATCGTTGAGAGGAATGTTCTTTTTCTTTTCTTACTCAAGCTTGAGCATTTGCTCCCGCTTTGCCTTGGCCAATGCCAGTTTGTACTACTTCTCTTATTATGCGAGTTTTTTTTACACCTCTTCCTCTTACTTTGTGGGCTTTCGTATCAAGTTCTATTCGTGATGTGAAAATGTACTTTCATACGGTCAATTTCCCCTGTGGGCAATATTCCGATTTCGGGATGGTTATAGTTTTTTTAGTTGACCATCTTGGTGACTTTCTTAAGTTCATCTGGATTCTGAGTCCTTCCAGGTTTGATTCCTTAGATTAATGCAAAGTGTACCAAAAAGTGACTCATCGATCTCGCTTCTTTTAGCGACGTACTTGGTCTTGAGAGATTTGCTCTTGATGCTAGATTGACTTTTCTGGGCTTAGAAAGATATGTACATTCATGTTGGTTCCGCTCTAATAAAGTATAACTTCTTTGTGTAGCTTTATGTTATGTATAAAATTAATACGATAGATCTATTTTTTATTAATGAGTGAGTCGCATCATCGAACTAATTAAGCATTTTGATGTCTGATTTAATTATTACAAATTTCTTTATTTTTTTTGGAAACAAATTCTATTGATTTTCTATCGTATTATCAGTACTGTTGCTCATAGGGTTTAATACAAACAAAAGTTTTAAATCGTATTCTTATCTTTTCTTTTGAAATTGTAATTTAAAAACAAATTTTGATCAAACTCTTGCTCGCCTTTAATTCGATGGAAGACTAAATAAGCTCTCAAAAGGACACAGGAGAATTCCCAGTAACCAGTAACAAGCAAGAGTATCAGGCTAACTCAACTGATATCTCCTTCTCGCATTCGGATTCTAATAACAAAATTTATGATTAGTGTGATTGCCAAAAGGGCATCGTGTCTATCTGTATGAAGGTGGTTCCCATTGTTGTGTAAGTCATCTTTTTATCTTTGTAGCTACCTTTTGTTTAAATTTGTCTCAGATGTGCATTTAGGACTTTTCGTATTGACGGCAATTCTGATAGCAGTTGACTTTTGGACTACCAAGAATATTTTAGGGAGAA
>VOMN01028091.1:0-23260 GCA_014899125.1 Orchestia grillus | reverse complement strand
GTACAGTGCTGCAGTCTCAGCACTTGGTTAGAACCATTCTACAATGCAGGTGAATAATATGTAACCTGATCAAAATGATAAGTTTTTCTCTTTCTTTTTTACCATAGCGCAGTGAGTTTTGCAAGTACAGCTTCCGAATTTTGATAAGTTTTAAAGTACATATCAAGGAACGCCTTGCAATGAATACTACGTTTTTAAATAATTGAACACAACTTTAACGGGTGGTCCTCTTAATTCTACTTTTTCAAGCCTTCGAACAGTATTGGCATTGAGGTTAATGGGGTCTTGAATTAATCGAATTTTCCGAAAAGACTGATGAATTGTTTTTACGAATTCTCCGTCGATTGTTTCTAGACACATTTATTCGAAATTCACTGCAAAAGCGAAACGACGGCCCCTGTTTAAAGATTTTACTCCCTGAAAGCTTGTACGCTAACTCTGTGTGACTGAGTTAGGTGGACGAACAGGTTGCCAGAAATTTAGCATAGCTTGGTGTATATGTAAAATGTATTGAAGTATCCGTGCAATTATCCCTCTGCGGTATTCATAGCTTTTGAGATTGTGATTGAGGTCCAGTTTCACTTTAACAAGAAGCCAATCCTGTTAGGAAGCAATTAGCTATGGTGTGAGTTAGTTGTACGGTTTGGGCTCCATGGTGTAGTGGTTACCGTGATGGCCTCACAGCCGCACGGACCCGAGTTCGAGCCTTGGCTCAGGTGAGATTTTTCCCGTGACTGCGGAGTACTTCCCTTGGAAAAGGAAGTTAACCACACATCCCCCACCACACCAGTAGTTGTAAGACATTTAAAACCCAACGGTAAAACGTGTTGGTATAAATAAAGGTTCTTGAGGCTATAACACTGTATGCCTGTGAAAACAATTATTTTTCTTTGCTTCTATTTATAATAAACAAATGTTTTAATGGTAGAAATTTATTTCTCAAGGAATTTTTTAATTTTCCTTCATTTAATATATTACCAGGAATAAATACCTAGCATGTACGAGAGGCATTCAAAAAATACACAGAATTAGGTAATTCCTTATTAATTTTTCTATACAATGGACCTATTTTTCAACACAACCTCCGTCAAGTTCAATGCACTTCTCCTGGCGGTGCTTCCATCCTTTTCGACCATTTTTGAAAAAAATCCGCTGACTCCTTTATGAGCCATGCTTTTGCTGCGAGTTTTGCTTCATCAGTGCTATGAAAATGGACACATTTCGACTTCTTTGAGTTTTATGTATAAAAAAGAGTCAGATGGGGCTAGGTCTGGGCTATGAGGTGGATGTGGTGGCAATTCTCATTGAAATTCTCTCAACACTTCTTTTGTAACACGTGAAGAATGCGCTGGGAGGTTGTTGTGATGAAATGGGACTCCACGATGGAACTTTCCTGGACGCATTTTAGCTAATTTTGCTTTCAATTTCCTCAAAACTTCGACATAAGTGGCTCTTGTGACAGTTTTTCGACCTTCTAAATAGTTTACAAGTACGAGCATATTTTATCTTGTGGGCACTCGGGTCATGGGAGCTTTCCACGTGTTTTTTGAATTACCCTCGTATCACACACTAATAAAATTTCATAATAATGGTCTTCTTCTATTATCTAATGGAAAAGGAGTTAGTAAATAAAAAATAATCTCTAGCAACGAAAATTATACAACATTGTGTAATTGTTTGAAATTCAGGTCATCAGGGGTTAATAAGTGAGGCATGATCGCCACGGGTGGGGGTTCTCCATCTCTGGTCGACCTGATCTCCACCTCTGCTCGACTTGATCTCCACTTCTGGTCGGCCTGATCTCCACTTCTGGTCGACCTGATCTCCACCTCTGCTCGACCTGATCTCCTCCTTTGCTCGACTTGATCTCCACCTCTACTCGACCTGATCTCCACCTCTGCTCGACCTGATCTCCACCTCTGCTCGACCTGATCTCGACTGGGGAGGGAAAGAAAATCCGCGTCTTTGAAGAGCCCCCACTGCACGGGCGGCTGTCACAAGCTCTGCAAAAGCTCCTCAAGTTGAAAGTTTATTAATCGAGATAATTTACGGAAAAATATAGCGGCTGCGTTTCATTTATGTGGGCAACACCAACGCAAGACCTCTTATTCCGCAAGCTTTAACTTTTTAATGAGTATGAGAAAGCGAGAGAATCTATTTAAAACATTTTGTTTGCATTAAAATGACTTTACCTACTAAAATATTAAGGTTTTTTTCTTTTGATGAGTTTTCTTAGACACTAAACGTTCATATCGTCGATAAGTTTTTTAGCAGAAATATAAAGAACATAAAAGACAAAAATTTTCTCTTGCTTTGTACGTTTCAGTTTGATCACTACGTCCATATTTTACGTTCAGTATTTTTAGGCCAGTTACATTGAGCTGGTAATCCTAAAAGTAATGCTGAGTCGACGAATATTATTTAGCTCCCACCAAGCGCGCTTTGTGTCCAGAGTCGCCCGACTGCGGATGGACGGGCAATGTTAATTAACCCATTGCGTCCTGAATTTTTCTTTTAATTTTAAAAATAAATCTTGATTAAATTAATTTGAAACTATTGCTATGAAGTCTTACGAGGAGGATTAAGTGAATACACAACAATAAAGCATAAAATTTTAAATGTTTTTAAATGGGCTGTACATATATGGTTTAATTGTGCTCACGCCATAGTTGTAATTTTTGATATTTTATAAGTTTTTGAAAGAGAGCATGTATGAAGCTCCCAGGGTGTACAGGATATTTTGTTATCCATTAAAAATGTTCTATTGCAAACATTGTAGTACCTGAAGCAACGGTATCGGATTCTAATTACTACGACAGTATCGGATTCGATTTCTTCCTATGTGTCATCAAGAACTTCAATAAATTTTCAATGCGGGAAAATGCATTACAAACTTTATTAAAGGCATACGAATTCACTACATACGAATTGAGTTCGCAGTGAAACAACATATTCCATACATATTCCCCACATATTTCGGATGATTTGTAGATGTAGATTTGCTTCCATCCTCAAATCCATGAGGATGTGAGAAAATTTTGAGGGACCTACATAAACTGGGATGACTCTCAAGATCTACAACTTTCCGAACTTGCATTTCCTTTTGTATGCTCGTAAGCTGACTAAGCTAAACTTGACGTAAAATACTTGTGCATGTCAGTATACGAGGTTCACAATCATTCAACGTAGTCAGTTTGTTACGCTTTGGTTCACCTTGTAGCTTATCTTAGGTTTTCACACTAAATTTAATTTAAACTTGATTGTAAGGCGCACCTGATTTGATAATTTAGTTGTACGAGACGTACAGCGGACATCGGAAAAACTTTCGATGTATTGAGTTCCCGATGGTTGAGTCGAGATAGATGTTATTGTGTGGCAAATTTTATAATGATTACTACCGTGCTGCTGTGAAAGGATGCGGGAACAGCAGCTGAAGTTAATTAAGCTCGTTTAGATACGACGGGTTAGGTTGGCAAATACATGATGCATTTTTTGAATTTTTGGAAATCTTTGAAGATATGAAGATGAGAAGAATTGGCTGAGCTATAAATGCTGATAACTTAAGCATTCCTCAACACTTTCCAAGACATAACGATGTTCAGCAGATACTTCTGAATGTTTGAGATTCTCTTTAAACACCCATTTTAAAGCTTATCAGTTTGTTTTGATCGGCAGATAGAATTTACCCCTTCAAAAGTATAATGTTTCCTTTCGAACGTCATTGACTTCCATTTTCTGGGGTAAACGAAGAAATTTATAGGATTGACGCGTATTATTAATGATGAGCGAAAATTTCAAATGCTCAATTTTCGGCGTTAAATTTTGGTACTTTTTCTTAATTGAATTTCAATAATAAATAAATAAATTATTCCTTTTCCTCGTTCACGCCTTTTATGAGCATCATTGAGTGAAGCTCGCAACTTATTTGTACTTTGAAAGTGAATTATAGTTCAGTATTCTACGAATGAATCAATGGAATCATTCTGGTTCATTTACATGCATATAGTTTTTCTTAAACTAGTACACTGCGTAGTGAGAGCTCGATGCCGACTAAGATTTCCACGATCGTTGATATTTTTCCGCAGTATTGTAATTGCCCTCGTCAGTTTGTATAAGTTTTATCCTTTTATCAGTTTCTAATTATTTCTCGAGGTTTACGTTTACAAATAGGGCAGTGCGTGGTCTTTAAAGAAGTTTTAATCCTGGCCATCTCAGCACTCCCGAGTATAATTACTACATACAATCATTCAGTGTTTGTTTTCGCAGGAAGTTTTAAAATATTTACGGTATATTTTCGCAACATACGCTGCTCTGAATTCGATAATTTAAAATACATATTTTTTACGTGTGCTGCATCGCACTCGTATGCAGTTCGGAACGTCACATACAGTGGGAGCCTAGCACTCTGGATCTTCATTCAACGGAAAATAAAATTGAATACAAGAAAGTTCAGAATCTCTATCATCCTCCTGCTAGCATGGAATGCTTATCTTTCAGAAAGTCCCTGTAATTTCTGTGTTTAAACATTCGTTGATGAATTCCCCTCTTCCGCATAATTAGTCCAAGTGAATTCATTGCACCGTCCTACCTTGTACCAAAATAAATATAGAGGCAATTTATTTCAAGTGGTTGGGGAGAGGAAAAGAAAAAGTTAATCAAAGCAAACCCTGAAAAGTATGGAAATTTAGATGCACGATGGTGGAGTAGGCTCAAGCTCCCTCAAGTTTTAGAGATGGCAAATTCCAGGGAAATGATGACTCTGTTTTGTCTTCTCTACAGTGCAGGGTTGTGGGAAGGGCACGGGTAATGTTATATTTTACAGTTCGCGAATGAAATAACTTGGTATGTTTATCAGTCAACTCAATTTATGCTCAGTAATGGCACAGGTTAAGCAAGCACCGAAAAGTATATGTACCAGAACATCTTAGCAACGGATGGGAATAGTGTGCTTCTCAGTAGTGAAATGACTTGAAAAAGTCACTTGGAAAGCAGCATTTGCAAATTGCCGCTTTGTGTCCGCATTGAGAAAGACGTATTCATTATAATTTATGCTAAAATCCTTGAGTAATATAGGGTCTTTATTTCCTTCTTTACCTCTTTGCCACTCGCTCAAGAGACTTAGTCAATCGTATTTCGTCACCAGGGTTTAAAATTCGCACTTTTACTTCTCAAATATGCGGACACGTCCGATGAGTTCGCTGTGTGAGGAGGTTGTTTGCATGCCGCACAAGCAGTGGACGGGAGCCAAAATAAGTTGCCTGTAAGATAAATGAATTATTGACGATCTCACGTAAGAAATAATAGCAAAAGTTCATCAAAACACGATGCTTAAATTTTTAATACCAGCGGACATAAGGTAACAGTGCCGAGGTGGATGCAAGGCTGTCACAATTCACGCGTTACCCAGGTGATTAATTTCGTAATTCTAGCGTGTTTCCATCAGGACATTCTCCATTTTTGCCCTTACTTTGCCGTCTGGCAGGCCGTGCTCCCACGTGACCCGAGTTGCAGCTATGCCCCTGCGGTATTTCCCTCGTATTTTAAGGGGATGCCTCGTGTTAGTGCTCCGAAACTGAGTGATATTTCCAGCTCGCTGACTGATATAGCAAGCGTCCATTTTTATTCGAGGGCCAAGTGTCTCGGAAATCCTTAAGGAACGAGCCATTTCCGTGGCAAGGGAATCGCTGCCACATTTCGACTGCGCCAGGGTCTCTCCGAGGTGTTTCGGATACTTGTTTCTTTCGATTTGTCCCGTTTTTGCGAGACCTTTTCTAGCTGCTCTGCGTCCTAAGAGGTGCTAAGAGAGTTTATATGTACTGCGCCGAGCCACCGACTGCTGTTGAAATGAGTAAACGTATGCGACCAATGATATTTTTTTCCAATATTGCGAGAGCAGCCCAGGTGTGGCATGGGAGTTTGTCAAGAAGAAAACAAATTTATTAATAAAATATACCTTTCAATCATTTTGTTAAAACTTCCTGCTTACCGATTTGTCTCAAAATGCACAAGACGAAGTTTCTCCTCCTCGTTGCGAGCTCCGTATAAATTTGTACGCCCCAACTCATCTTGACAAATCGTATTCTTGTGCCTCGACTCTGTCAAAGCGTGAAATTTCACTTCAGCTGACGAATTTTGATGCCGTTCATCTCAGGAAAGTAGCCTTCCCTCCTCGCTGAAGCTACAATTTCAGCATTGAATGGATTTCTATGAGCGAAGATGTAGGTTTGTTTTGCTTAATATTAGGTTGTATTTTGCGCTGAAATACTGGTAGACACACGTGTAAAAAATTGACGTTCCATTGAGAAGTGATGACTTTCAAGAGGAGACATTTTTTGTTACATCCACTAACCCGAATGTTCAGATGGCCATTTAGGCATGCGGACTAGATCAGCATTCTACGCAGAATTTACTTTTTCTCGTAGAGATAAAATTCATTCGATGATATTAACATCATGGTTGCAGTGATGAGAATAAGTTTTCAATTATCATTGCTCTCATTATTAAAAATAATTACTTTTCACAAAAACAATGTTAGTTACTATTTTATAGTACTATTTCAAGCTCATTATAATTATTATCTACTATTTTGTTTCTACTTTTTCGTATTCTACTATAATTATTACTTTCCATCGTTATGATAACATGTATTATTGCTATCCAAACTGAATTATTTCCATGTTTCTTTTCAAAATGGAAAACAATATGCATGATATGCATCATCGTCTTGACTCCTTGAAATTCTATGCCAAGCCCTTTTTGAAAGGGCAGTCCAACCTTATCGCCGCGCATGTACCCAAAAAGCCGCGCACTTTCTCTGCGTCTTTTTCGGACACGACCGTCGTTGGGACGAAGCTTGCATCATCATCGTTCGAATGCATGAATTCGACGAGGGTTTGGGCTTCTTCCGGGCCACTTTGGCGTCGGCTCCGGCGTCTTGTGGCCACAATGGCCGTGCTTTTTCAGTCGCATTTACGACACTTGCCAGAAAAATGGGCCCGCTCCCACTGGCCAGCGTCAGAAAAATGAACTCTCGGGTACAGGGGGAGCAAGTGACGGCCGAAAAATCACTCCTACTCTCCGACGGCACGAAACCAATGTTGGAAGGGGCTGTTCCAGACTTGAGTTGAAGGCTTTTTAAATAAAAACGTGGCCATCACTTGCTGGTCTCGAAAGTTCACTGAATTTACCAATGGGGGAAATCCTGACGTTGTTATTGTTTGAGTTAAGGTTCTGGGTTATTTTTTTCAAAATGAGTACTTGCTGTAAGTTTAGACTGGGACAAGTTGACATAATCATTAACTTAGGAGGAAATGTGTTTCTGGGGTGAAAAATAATTGGTTCCGATTTCACCTTTACTTCTACATTGCTTGGGAGAATTTGCTTTGAGAAATATTTCTTCTTGATTTCATTTTATAACATGAACGCCATCGCGTCGTATTTCAATTGAGCTCATAGAAATTGTTGTATTTTCTGACCATATTTGATTTAAATCTAAGTCTCTGCTGCGCACCTGAATGAGCCAGAAAATTCTCATATTTATGCTCCCGAGTTCCCGCAGGGCACCGACGAACTCACCACAGATCCCACACAGCATTCACAAACTCACCACAGTTCCCACACAGCATTGACAAACTCACAACAATTACCACACAGCATCAACCAACTGACTGCAATTCCCACACAGCATTAAAAAACTCACCGAAATTCCCAAGCCCCATAAAATACTCAAAGCAATTCCCACACTGCATAAAATACTCATTGCAATACTCACACTGCATCAAAAACTCATCGCAATTCTCACACTGCATAAAAAACTCATTGCAATTCCCACACTACATAAAAAACTAATCGTAATTCCTACACTTGATCAGCAAACTAACCACACTGCAACACATATTCCACGAACTCTCTGCGATTGCCACGCAACATTCACGAACTCCCTACAGTTCCCAGTTTCCCACACAATACAACAAGCTCACCGATACTCCCACATGGCATCAACAAATTCACCCAAGCTCCCACGGGCCGTCGACAGGTACATTGAAACCTGATGCTCAAAGAATATATATATATATATATATATATGACTTACGATAAACGTGAGTTTGACGTAGCGTGACTGGAATAAAAACAAAAGTATGAACATAATATGAACTTAACGAGCAACAGTACTCGGTGCTAGTGAGGATGTGTCAACATGTTGACACTGCTAGTGAGGGAATTAAATGTGCAGCCTTAAGTTTCAGTATAAATTTGTAGGTGTGACACAATATGCGAAAGTGCGTGCTGTTAGCAATAATTTTAAAGTATATTGAGCGTCGTTTTAGATCGGGATACGTAAAATGATAGAGTCTACGCTGTGAAAATAATTTTTAAACATCAATGATCTTAGGATTTCGCAAAGTAAGCAATGGCTTTCCCGGGTTTATATCTCATCTATAGGGCAAAAATGGCACCATCAAGTCCATGACCTTCAGGAATCATTTAAATAGAGTACAGTTGATTTGAAACTATCGATCGTGTTCAGTTGTGATGAATTCGTGCACAGCTATTTCACGTTGGTTGCTTCGAGGGAGTCATGTGTGCATTCAAATCCAAATCCATTGAGATTCTCTCTTTCTTAAGGACAAATTATAAAAAACTATAGGCTTCCATTCAATTAATTTGTTGCCTGTCCCACAGTTTACCAACGTAAATTCAAAGAGCCAACAAGAAGTACATCATTCCACGCAACCCTATCTCACCGTCAGCACCTCCCGAGTTCAGGTGACGGAGTGCCCCGCCCGCCGTCCAAAATACGTTAGAGTTTCTGAGTTAACGGACGACGCCGTCCAGGATATTGGATGCTCGTCATCATTACGGTGGCAGAGGCGCTCCAGCGTCTCTGACGATGGCTTCCAGCGTAAATATCAACCGGTTTTCTGTACAGAGTACAACGCAACGTTCACCATTCGATCGTTGCCGTTCCTCAGTATTATAGCATCGGAACTCTCATTAGTGAATTGGAGTTCTTTTTGTCGGAAGCAGATACCCAGAAGGGTTTGGGCCACCGCACGATAACACAAATTAAGACAAATCTGGACAAACTAAGCCTATAGAATTTTCATTCGTGTCCAGAAACTCATCATAAGTTATAATATTTTAGACAACACGTAGACAGTTATAAATAAATAAATCTTCAATAGGAAACGTGTGCAGACGAACAATAGAATGATGAATATATGTACACATTACTCAAGCAAACTTTAGTTTGGAAATATCATATTGTGTCTGAGTGTTGCTGTTTCCGATGATTATTTTCGTAGAAATTTCGACGCAGTTTCCATGCTTCATTCAATTTTGGGGCATTCTATTTTGTTCCACTATCGTACATTTGGCTTTTGTCAGTGTTTTTCAAAGGATTTAAACAAACACAGAGGCTGCATTGCACTTCATCGTGAACACAAAATGCTTTAAAAAGAGAAAGACGTCCAACTTTCATTTCTTATATTTGGGTTTCGATAAAGTATTTGCCCAAGAACAGTGAACATTGTTTCCATTATTTCGCGAATTGATTTTGGCGAGGCTCAGTATAGCTTTCAATGCGTCCATTTATTTCTCTCGAACGTCCAGAGCTTTAATAACATGTGCACGTGCTGTAAAATAAGGGTTTTCCAGAGCTCTCCATGCAGCTGCCCTGGAGTTAAGACAAAAGCACTCCATGTGAAATGAAATTTTCTGTTGTCAGACATTAAGGAAAAATTTTAAATTCTGTCGCTAAAAATTTTTCATTTCCGGGGATTGTAATAGTTTTATAGATTAAATTTTAGATTCCTCTGTACAATTAACGTACGTCTTACCTAAAGCTTCTACATCGAAATGAGTATAATTTCCAATGAAGTTATGAGCCTTTATTTTACGATACGAGCGTCTTGGGGAGTGATTTTGTTTCTTCCCGATGATAAATTTATCCAGAAGCTTCTTTTTATACTTCTAAATACGGTGCTTAGAGTGTAGGGGACGTTGAATAATCTCATTTATAAGTTCAAAGTGCATATTTTAGGCTTTAATTCATTGGTCACAGAAAGAAAGAAATTCCTATCTCGACTAAAGTCTACAGTGCTTTCAGGTATTGAAATCTCCTCCAGGAAAGTCTATTTTCTATTCAGTATACCTGAAACCAAATATTACTAATTCAATCAAACCGGTGTATTCGTAAATGTTCATACGTCCGCTTTCAACTTATTCCTCCCAAAAAGTACCGTAGATTGCTTCCTCCAGCATCTCCTGCATTGAGAAAGGCGAAAACGAACAGTGCCAGCCTAGTCACTTTATTTGCTATAGTAACTGTACTTCAGGCCTCTCAAGCTTGCACCATTTTCGCCGCCTTTAGATGAGGCGGAGAAAGGTTTAGACTAAGTTATTCAAGAATAGGACGGGTTCTGGCTGTCGATCGTTGGGGTCGCCAGTGAGAGGTCTTTGATAGACGTTCTCTTTGTGCTGAAACAGCCATACAAAGGTTTTGTCCGTCTTTTCGTAGTCATTCACATTGTTGGTTCAGGTTCATAATATTGCTTCAGTGCAGCATGCATTCACGTCTTACTCAGAATGAAGTACGGTGATAAATCAGGAGCATACCTTGAGGAGAATTCATCAAGTACTTCTGTGTACGTTGATACTACTCTTACTTTATCGATGCTTCTAATAACTATTGTTATCTAAAACAGTCAACTTGGCTACTCGAAACACTCAAGGCTGAAGTTTTTTAGGAATAGCAGTTGTTTTGAATAGAAATTTGAATTAAATGCCTCGAGTTAGATACCCTCAATGACCTCGAGTTAAATGCCTTCTACGACTTAAACTTGAATGCTCGCTATTTCATCGAGTTGAATGCCTTCTCTGTCCTCGAGTTAAATGTCCTCCATAAGCTTGATTTAAATGTCCACTATTGCTTCAAATTAAATGTCCTATATGACCTCGAGTTCAACGCCCACTATAGCTTCAAATGAAATGTTCTCTTTGACCTCGAGTTCAATGCCCACATAGCTTCAAATGAAATGTTCTCCATGACCTCGAGTTCAATGCCCACATAGCTTCAAATGAAATGTTCTCTTTGACCTCGAGTTCAATGCTCCAAATGAATTAGACTTAAATTGCTTTTATGACCTCGAGTTAATTGCTTGTCATGACCTCTAATTAAACTCCCTTTTTGTACTAAAGTGAAATTCCCTTTGTGTCCTTTAGTGAAATGCGCTCTAAGGCCTCGCCGTAAATGATCCTTAAGTCCTCGAGTTGAATGCCCTCGATTGCCACGCGCGTCTTACCTGCGCTCGAGTGAACTTTCCTCTCCGACCTTTTATTGTGACTTTATCTCCGACCTTTTATGGCGACTTTCCTCTCTGATCTTTTATGGTAACTTTCCTCTCCGACCTTTTATGGCGACTTTCCTCTCCGACCTTTTATGGTGACTTTCCTCTCCGACCTTTTACGGGGACTTTCCTCTCCGACCTTTTATGGCGACTTTCCTCTCCTACCTTTTATGGCGACTTTCCTCTCCGACCTTTTATGGCGACTTACTTTCTCAGGAGCTGCATGATCATCAAACGAACGGCATCGTGCGAAGGGAAATGAATAAGTTTATTGAAGCCATTCATGTCATCAAAGTAGCTCCATTTGGGTGAACAATTTCTTGAACACAATTGACCTTGTCATTGTGGATGGGAAATTGATGAAGCATGAAGGTGAAAGTGTACCGCTAATTTTTTAGGATATTGAACTTGTTTCATTGATGTGAAATCGTTTCCAAACTATAATAGTTCTCATTTTCCAATGGTTAGCGTTACATTTTATGTATGAGGATTTATTGCGAAACGATCGATGAATTTGAATGACTTTAATTTGTCTATGCGTTGTTACATTGACAATCTGATTAAACTTCTGATGAAATGCGTTATTTGGAGCAATGGCTGATCCAGGTTTCGTATCAGATACAAATATGAGAGTACAAACGATTAAACGTCCACATTTTCTTTTTTACTAATCGTTACTTGCCATTAATTAATGCAGCCAATTCTCGTAAAAATAGTGCTTGTACAAGGACCACTATCTAGCGGCCGTACGTATCGCAGATACAGCCGTTATTTGGTCTTTTTACCATTCAATTTTTTTTCGAAATTCAAGGCATGCTTTGTCGATTATTTTACATTCTACATACTGCCGTGGATGCAACGTTTATAATCCAAATTGGACGTATTCTAAAATTGATCTGAGGAAGCATGTGTCATGTGTTAAATTAAAGTAGACTGCAGTAGCTCAACCACGTGCTTCTGTATACTACAGTGTGTATTCGGAATGGTAAGTGAGTAGTGGTACAGTGTTCGATACCCCGAAAAGAGGTGTTTTCGTTGGGGGAGGAGATCAAACACGATGAATGGGCGACGAGGTGACACATCAGCTGGGCTGGAACGAGACACCAGAACTAATTTCAAATACTCCGTGTACAGTACGCTCAATGCGAAAGTAGAGAAAGGCTGTAGTACAGTACGGTCAATGCGAAAGTAGAGAAAGGCTGTAGTACAGTACGGTCAACGTAGAAGTAGAGAAAGGCTGTAGTACAGTACGGTCAACGAAGATGTACCCAAAGTTGTTATATGCATTGAGCTCGTTCCTGCAGTCTTTATGTGGCTGGTTCATACCATCCTTAGTTGAGTCAGTCATGACAAGGATTATTAATTCCAATCACGGATTGACATTTTAAACGTAGACTGGGTTTAGTTACATGGAGATGTGAACGCTTGTTCATATTATAGTCGAATGATGTCAAATTTAGCTGTTCTTATTTACGAATGGATACCAATTGAGGACTGGACTGATTGTTTCGAGATGTAAATTTACGTTCCTTTTTATATAGGGAATTGTGAATGAATCTTGAGTGAGGCTCTGCTACTATTTTACAAGCCTCTCGTTTTTTTGAGGCTAGAAAAACTCATCAGTCCGTGGCAGAAGACGAGCTCACCAGTCGCTGACAGGAGAACAATTCACCAGTTACAGACAGGAGAACAACTCACCAGTAACAGACAGGAGAACAACTTACCAGTTACTGACAGGAGAACAACTTACCAGTTATAGACAGGAGAACAACTTACCAGTTACTGACAGGAGAACAACTTATCTGTGACCGAAGAAGAACTCATGTCACTGACAGAAGAAGAACTCATGTCACTGACAAAAGAACAAATCATGTCACTGACAGAAGAACAAATCATAGCGAGCTCATAAAATTAGAAGGCCTTCAATTACATGCAGGGTTGACTGTAGCTAAAGTGCATGTAATCATTTACTGCCACTTAATAGAAATTTTAACTTTTACCTCACTCCCTGCAACTTGAGTCGAGTTGTCCTATTTTTGTGTAGCGCTGTCCAATTTTGTAGGTTGCGCTGTCCTATTTTTTAGTTATGTTATCCACATTTCGGGTTGTGTTACCCAATTTTTTTAGCCTACGTTGTCCAAATTTTGCGGCAAATTGCCCAATTTTGGTGATCCGTTGTTCAACTTTTGCGTTATATTGTTTAATTTTAGTGCTGCGTGGTTCCATTTTTGTGTTGCGTTGTGCCACTTTTTTTAAATGAAGAAGAGCGCCTTTATCAAAGTTACTGAGTTGACCTCTCTCAAGGGACCCAATATACAACGGTAAGTCCAAAAAGCCACACAGAAACAAAGTAGAGCTCGCCCGCAAAAACATCTCGCCAATCTTCTGACGCAAGCTTGCGCTAAAGGATCGCATACTTTGTACATTTCAGAGGACATCCAGCACAAAATTATTTACAGACGTAAAGTAAAATATAAATATTTTTTAACCATAAAAATACGTGATGGATGGGGCCAGCAATCGAAGAGTCTTTGCGTATGTACGATTAAAATTATATTGTCCTCTAATTATTGAAGCATGCACGATATATGAGCCCTACAATTGACTACCATGCGTGTTGGTACTCACTAAATTAAAATAGAAATGTCTTCAACTTTGAGATGTACGCATGATGTATGCGTTTTGGAATTGAAAAAAGGCTGACTCCTGAAATTATTATTACAGTTACTTTCCTGTACAGAAGTATACAATGTTTATGGGCAGAAAATCATATTAACAACATTTTCAAGTTAAAAAAATATGCATGACACCTGAGCTGGAATATCGGTGCCTTGAACCTACCATTTCTAGCTTTAATTAATTTTATCAACACGAAAGACAACCGCATCGGCCCGGGCAAACGTTGTCATTCCTTACAGTTCTGTTTTGCATGGGGCAGGGCGTCAGGCTTGACGTGTGCTATGAGAGTCCGTTGTTAAAATGTTGGCATCTGTGCCACTCTTGCCTCCATGTCCACGTTGCACTCTGCCTAGAGAATGCCAGGTTTTTCGAAGAGTTCAGCAAAATATCGTGACAAGAGTTTTAATTAAGATATTTTTTATTTGTTTCCTAATTAAAATATATGTACGAGTTTTGTCGCAGTGAATCGTGGAAGTTTTTATGACTGTAAAGCTAAGTCATTTGAGCAAGGTCATTGCGTTCGTGAATATTTTTTAAACGAGTCAGTATCTGTATACACGCACTAATATGGCTCTCCACTTCAGTTAAATCCTTTGTACGATTAGCAGTCAATAAAATATTTTTTTTGCGCGTTCTAATTGAGCTTATTCGTGATAAATTATTGTGGAAACGATTTCCCCCTTAAAATTATTTTCAATTTGGCACCCTTGCCTTAATGACTGATAAAAATGTAAATCTAGGCTAGAGATATAAATTGTTTCATGATGTGCTCGTAAATTTACTGACGGTATAACATACATAGTTATACACATGTTCATGAATATTTCATTTGTTGAATAACCTGAATTGACGTGAGTGACAAATTTACTAAATATTTTAGTTGTTTTGGAAATGTTGAGGTGGAGCGCATTGTGGCATACATTCCAGTTACATTGACGGAATGAACTCTATTCCAAATATGATGGAATATTAGAAAAACATGCATATACACACCAAATATTTGCTTCTCAGTCTGCAACCGATCTTTGAATTAGTGTTCGGCACCCGTAAAAATGAATAGTGTTAAAAAGGATTTTCGGAAAACTTTGACAGTTGATGTAAAAACCCAAAAAAACTACTTTTTCACGAATAAGAAAAATCTAAGCATTCATCGTTTTAGCGATATCGAAACATAGCGATTGTAGTACCAGCGCATTGCTCCAGAAACGTACGACAATATGTAGACAGCACGTTTCCCAATAGATGGCTAGGGCGCTTTGGGCCTGTACCCCCACCATGGCCAGCGATGTCTCCAGATCTGACAACTTTGGACTTTCTCCTTTGGAGTCACATGAAGATTTAAATTTATGATGCCCCAGTGGAAGCAGAAATGGATCTTGTTGGAAGGATAGTTGACGCAGCAGAAGATCCATGAATGTTTTAACGAGTCCGGGAATTGTCTCTGTGTCGGTGCCAGACCTACATTGATGTAGCGGGTGGGCGTTTTGAACACTTACTGTAGTTTCAATTAAAAACTAAAGTTCCTGTAATCAAATTAGCTTCCATTATCTACGACACTGGGGACTACTCTCATCATAGAGTTAAATAGACACAACTCAACTTTGAGATTCAATACCTCGGAAACGATTCATACGTTTGGATATAATGTTTTTGTCAGGAAAGTCGACGTTCATTTTGGTTTTTAGACTTCCTGTCGAAATTTCCACCGATAGTTTTCGAGCAGCCTGTATACATATACACGTGGAAGTTGTGCCAGCATTTATTCATCATCGTATAAAAAAAATTTCTGACTTGCTGGTGGACCAACACTTTACATTTTTTTCATTTTGAATTCAAAATTTTTCACTTCAATTTTATGTTTTCATGGTTGATGTAAGTTCTGTAGCAATTTTAAAGAAAGAAAGTAGACTTTCCAGACTACAGGCTAGGTGAACTTCACACAGACGTCTACCATTTCTTTCGTCGAGAAGAATTCCAAAATCCTTTTTTATTGTGAGGTACAAACTTCAAATTTCGCTACCTTCCTTTCACAAAGCCTATTTTCTCAGTCTTTAAAAAGTTCACGGGCTGATGAATGGTGAAAGGAGAGGGCGAAAAATAAACAAACAGTAAATTCTGGACCGCATTGTTCGAGAGGCCTGTCTGGCCCCGCAGCAGATAGGGCGATTTGGCTCGAAACAAGACGCGACTTGCAGATGTTGGGTGCACCGCTGGCGGCAGGAGAGAGAGTAAAAAACGTGACGTATCTCGCTCGAGTGGAGGTCAGTTTTTTGCTGAGCCCTTAACCCTCAAAATCAAAAGGAAAATCAAAATAAAAAGTTGGGAGCTTTGATTTTCTGGCGCCCTCTGATTAATTTTCCGGTGCGCGCTCGGAGAGTTGATTGCTGGCACTACGGCTGCGAGCGAGGCGTGTGGATAAGGGGGTGTGATGGAGTTGTTGACCGGTTTGAAATATATCAATCTTCTTTTAAATATAATTAATAGGTCAAATCTTACTTTAAATTGTTGTTGTATTTATCATGACTATGGACATTAGTTTAAAAGATTAGCCTTTTGAAACTGTGCCTAATCTTTATACTTAAAAAATAGTAGAAATTATGCAAATGTCTTAAGTTGGAATTTATGGCACCGCGGAGTTGTGTCAGGCGAATTTTATTTCTCCAGAGCGTCCCATTTGCTTCAAAGACAGCATTAAATCAGAAGAGAATTTAATTTTATCAGTGAGTTTAAGCACACTCAAGAAATAAAGCGTTTAAATTATAATCATGCGAGCTAAACGTTCCTCCCCTGATGAACTGACTTCATTTGATGTTTTCTCCGGACCGTTATGACATGAACAGGTGCCTTTGAAGTCGGCGGTTCGACTGCTCAACTTACATTCTTCAAAGTCCATACAACTTCTCCGAAGGAAAACTTTTCTTTATTTCTGTTGCAGGGTTTCACAAATTGAGTGTAGGAGGTACCGGAAACCTTAATTGGTAATTGTTATTCGTTTCATGGTGTCACATTTGTAGAATTTCTTAGATTGTATTTATTAAAGAGTTACGAAGATGATAGTCGTGGTGCGAAAGCAGCCATGATATTGAATATTGTATACAAAATGATGAAGTAGTTTGGAAAATAATGGCCGTTTCAGGAATTCTGCTTCCACATTTGAATTCAGAATGATATTTTCATTATTTATTAGGATAACTTCAATATACTCAATTATTTATATGTGCTATTTAATCTTTAATATTTTTCCACCTGTTTCCCGTGGAAAACATTATTAAAGTGAATATGCGCATAATTTTGCTCATGCTAAGCTTGAACTCGGGTAAGTAGTGTAAACGAAAGTCCTCTTTTATTCATATTCAAAGTTGTCGGTTTATTCGATTTAATATTTTCTCGGGCGCTAGCAAAATATTGAAGAGCACATGGCATTCACGAGTATATTAAAGCTTGTCTACAATACCATGAAAACACCGCGAAAAAATTATTTTTTCTAACAGGATTCCGGAAACGGCCGTTATTTTTCGCACAACCTAACACTTGCGGTCTCCGCTCCACTCTCATAATTGTGTTTTATAAATCATGATGCGTTGTTGAAAGATGAAGCCAGCATATTTATATCTATTCAAGTTGGACTATGAGCCTCCATTTTTATTTCATCATTTGTGTTGCTATTATATTGAAATCTCATCACTGAAGCAACGGCATTTGGAAAGGATTACAGAAACTCGGACTATTTAATAGAAAATTAATCTGAAAAATGAAGAAATTAGTGAGGTATACCCATCGGAATAGTGACTGTCTTCTCAAGTAACTCGAAAGTATAAGCATCTTTGTACCTCGACGAGGTCATCATAAAAGTTCTTTCATGAACAGATCGAATCGGATTTTTCATAAGTAACAAATGTGAATTTAACCATGAAGAAAGCCAGCCCAATGCTTGTCTTGATTTCATATTTCAGTACGGGACTTGAGTCCAATAGGTGTTTAGTGCAATGTATGCTTATTTTCCAGATTGAACGACGTAAGCGGGTAAAATTTAACTAGAAAGTACCTTCATTACTTCCAATGCATTTTACAGATGGGTTTTCAATGCCTTACAACTACAGACACGTGAGGAATGTGAGGTTTAACCTTCCTTTCCAAGGGAAGCACTCCGCGGTTACGTGAAAATCAGTGCCTGAGCACGGAGTCGAACCCTAACTTCCTAGATGCGAGGCTACCGCGCTAACCAGTGCGCCATGGAAGAAGAGAGCAAACAAAACCAACCGTTTGTTGCATAACCAGTTTTACGCAAAGCATTTTAGAAGCTTGGTTTCCGAATTGTAAGACTCAAACTTAGAATTTATCTGTAAATGAAATTGAAACGTCTTATTCTTATTCTTGGTCTACTGACCGATTGTTCAGCGAGAAGTGATAAGCATCAAAAGTTAAATGTTTAACCAAACTCATTGTTTAATTATTTGAATACACTTGCTAATGTTTGAATATTACAATTGAAAAAATTGCGATAAAAGGGTTACAAAAAGCTGAACCTGTTATCAATTATACATAATGATAATTCACATCGATAGTTTAAATAAGAATTTTAGTAATTCAAACTTTTAAGAATTTGCTTCCACATCCATGTATTTAGAGAGATACCGTGCAACTGATACAGGGTCTGAGCAATAATCGGGTAATCGATACTATAGTTTTGAAAAAATTAGGAGCACGAGTTTTCTTTTTGTGAAAAACGATATTGCTGTAAGTATTAAAGCTGAACATCAGCACTGAAGAAAGAGAATTGCTCAAAAAATAATTCCCTACAATATCTACTGTGTATTAATTCTAATCATTAGTGCGACCGAGTAATATTTTACTTTGTATATGTGCAATTTGGAAGAAACAAGTGTAACGGCATATTCGCATGTAACTACAGGGTGTTCCAGAAGTAATTGACCCTTGCATTGATGAGTAAATAAGATACCAAATTGCAAGGCATCCTATTAAAATGTGCTATCCAAATTAAAAGATTCAGTTACTTCTGCGCCTTACAATTTGGTATCCTATTTACTCATCAACGCAAGGGTCAGTTACTTCTGGGACACCCTGTATGAGGAGTGAAATGCTTGGAGCTGAATTATCTGGGGAGAGGATAGTCAGTGTGATCGAATAATCATAGTTAGCATAAAAAGAATACTAATAACTGGAATGACTGCAGCGCGTAGAATTGAAATAAATTGAAGGCTTTCTGCTTGACGCAACTGAAGCGCATAAAACTGAGCTTGGCGAATTGTACGTAAATGGATTAGCTGGAAGTCCGTAATGCCCGTAAATGGAATGTGTGAATTAAAATACCTTTAGTGAGAGTAACTGTAATGTGTATAATTAGAATGGCTGTATTTAGAGCGTATAAATAGAGTGTGCATTACTTTAGCGGCGAAGCAGAAGCTAAAACTTGAACTTAAACTTTAACCCTGCAGCTCTTCACGAATATAAAAATTCAAGTTGTTTGCATGAGGTGTTCTATCTTGAGAGACTCGAAAGCAGATATTGTCAGTATTATTAAATCAAGAAATGAGAAATCTCCGAACTTCCGGCGACTTGAACCGATTTTCTGTTTGCTTTAGGGTACTAATAGCTTCTTGCTTGCTTGCTTCTTTTTAACACACCTTCTGCCAATGCCATTTAAGGTTTTAAGGCTAATTAAGATTTAAGAGGAAATTTCTCACGTGCTAAATAGCTATTTCGTACTGCCACGAAAGTTGTATGCTAAATTAGGAATGACAACGAAACGGTGGCGTTGACTCACAGAACTCAGGTGCCAGTCGCGATTTGGGGCGAGACGTTTTCGGTGGCATGTACAAGGAATGCATGCTTTTGTCGGAGGAGCTGAGCTGCTGATCGATCTTCCAGAGGCAGAAATTTGTAACACAATTCTTGGTCAATTCTACTTAAAAACATTTCGTGGCAAGATAATTGGAATGATAATTACAAAATATCCTATAATAAAAAGCTTTACTCAACTCAACGGTTTGGCTCTGATGAGAAGAAATTCATAATTACTTTATTTAGTTTGGTTTGAATCGTGAAAATTTTCCCCATATGAGTGATTTCATTCCTCCTTCACTCATCCAAACCATTCCTTGAGTTCCACCTCGTATGCAACCTTAATAATCAGAAATAAACTCACGAAACCCCAATTTAATTTAAGAACTTCTCCCCCATGGAACCAAGTCTCTTTTTTTAAAGACTTCTAAATTTAACGAGATGAAACACAGCGGACTGGCGGTGTACTATCCCACTTCCGACCGCAGATAAGAACTTTTTCCTGATTTCCTGTCGTTGATTCTTGCGGCTGCGTCAGGTCGGCATTATCTGCTTCATATTGAAGGTCTTGACCGCTTCGGGTTGTCGAGGGATGCCGATCATCTTCAGCGGGGGTAGAGGGGCTGCAGATATTCAATGCAGTATTTCCTGGAGAAAAAGGCACGTTGGTGTGTGTAGAAGGTGAAGGAGATGATGTTTTGAGGAATTTGGATTTCAGTCAAGAAATACCTGCTTGCAACGGTGCCGAAGGGGATGCAGTTTTAAGAACGTTACGAAACGATATTAAGAGTCACGAAGTAGCTTTATTCTTGAAACCTATTGCAAAGGAAACCAGTTGTCGAGGGGCTATTCATAATGTTTCAGAGTCAATTTCTTCATTTCTTTCATTTGGCATTCGTGTCGACTTTTATAATTCTTGGGTTCCGACACAGCTTTGTTTAAAATATTTCATCGTAACTCACCAAAATTTAATAAGTTTTCCGACAAAGGGCATGTAGGAACTCATAAAAATAACGACAAAAACCAACAATTTTTGATCACTCACCTAACTGTTATTATACTGACATATTATAAGATGATCTAATATTCAAATTGACACAAAGTTATATCTGAGGTGAGTACCGAGTTGTACCGAGTACCGAGTGAGTACCAGAACACAAAGTTATATCTGAGGTGAGTTTCGGTCGTAGACGTTCTTAAAATGATGTGATTCAATTTCATCCGGTAATCAATTTATAACTAGTCAATTTAGATTATCAATTCAGATATCAGCATCATAACTTTTTCCTGATGCAAATGTACAAAAAAACTAACAAGGTTTGCTAAAGCCAATTGATAAGAAATCTCAAATGTTCAGCTAAAAGGTAAAGGATACATACTGCAAGTCTCTAATGTTACTTAAGAAAACGTATAAAAATTACACGCGCTTTTCTATGCACGAAAATGATACCAATAACTTCAAAAATTTTGCTCGTGCAGAGAGTCATTCGTTAGGGATCAAGCTGTGGTCTTAGATTTGTGTTCATTAGATAAAATTTTCGCTATCCAAACTCAGTTTTGAAATACTGCTTCACATGTCCGCGCAGAAGTACTGATGTAAATAAACAGACCTCACATTGAGCAGTGAAAAATCCTCCCAGAAGAGATGGTAGTCCTATTGATTCAATCCTGTTGATTTCGATTGACGGGCTGAACGAAATGGCGTAACTTTATTCAGCGTGCTTGAAAATTTACTTCTGTCATTCATATCAATGTTTATTTCAAGATTGATGCTCGGAACTTGGAGTTCTTATTCAGCTACTGCATACGCAATTGAAATTTTTACGTGATCGTTAGAGGGCTATAAGTTCATTAACAGCTTCAAGATTCGTTCTCATGAATGAAATTATTTCGTTATTTTTAACGGGCTCTGACAGGACTACATCCTAGGGCTTTTTTTTTGAGCCTCCATCGGACTTGTCCAGAATTTATAAAAGTTATGATGCTCCGAGAGCTGGGTAACAGGTGGTTCGGCAGAACAACACAGCCACTAACAAGTACTCAATTAAGGGGAAGGTTTATAAAAACATTTCCTGGTGAAACTCGTGGGAGCTGTTGAAAGGCTTTGTTTGAATTATTTGAAAGTGAATATTTTTAATCAAAATAAAGAAATTCAGTTGAAAATGCAGAAAACCTCCCTCAACATGAACCACAAAAATCTTCAACCAACTTTGTGCGGAATGCGGGGATAAAAAGTATCGAAAGTAACTGAGTTCAAGATAAAAATGGCTTCATTCATCAAGTCATAACGAATGGAGCTGTAGTAACCAATTTTTTTTGAAAGGCAAACTTTCCATTACGTCGTTCGCCGCCTGAAAACTGAATAAGATAGGAGTAGATCTTCGAAGTAATGGTCAATTTGTTGGCCGTGTCTGGGTGGCCATACCCTCACTATATCGCGCTTTGATTCAAGGGATGGTGTTCCCTGTTGAAGCCTGTATCTGGAGCTGCTAATCCGATTGACAATAGTTAGAGTGTCGAGAGGAAGTTTGCATGGCTTCACAAAACTTTTATTGGCTCAAAATAACAGTTCTTCGAGGCACATTGTAGGGATAGGATTCTCTTAGTTCAGAGAAGGGCCTAACAGAAAGATGCTCAAGAGGGAACCGGTCGAGTGTGATTTCCTTACGACGTCTGGAAACCGGTCTAGCATGATTCTTTACGATGTCCGAAAATCGGTCTTGTGTGATTCCATACGATGTCCGAAAACCGGTCTAGTATGATTCCTTACGCTGTCCGAAAATCGGTCTAGTGTGACTCCTTACGATGTCCGAAAACCGGTCTAGCATGATTCCTTACGATGTCCGAAAACTGGTCTAGCATGATTCCGTACGATGTNTGTCTAACATGATTCCGTACGATGTCCGAAAACTGGTCTACCATGATTCCTCGTAGGCTGCAACATTTCATGAGAGGAAACATATTTTTTGAAGCCGCAGGAGACAAAAGATTTTAACCTTTTCTCTTGGTTCGTTAAAGTTCAGGCACTATTCATTCGATAGTTCAAGCATCGTAGAATGAGCAGACTTGCTTGTACCGAACATATTTCTTGCTATTGACGTTAAAGCTGAAGTTGTACTGCATAACCCAGTTTAAAAGCTACATTTTTCTATGGAGCAAAATGTGCAGTTAAAACAATTGAAACAACTGAAAAATAATTTATTACCACAAGTGTTACACCATTTAGAGATATTACAAACGTGGATTTCTCATACCATTACAGTGGACATTTCTTTTTATACATAGCTACTTGTGGATCCAAATAAGTTCTATGACTTCTAGGGCATCCCACAGAACCTCATGCTAAGCGTACATAAACATGTAAATATCCTAATGCACTTATACTCAGCTTACGCAAGACTGATCAAGTAATATTTGTTGAGCGGAGAAGA
>VOMN01028089.1:0-30430 GCA_014899125.1 Orchestia grillus | reverse complement strand
TAGTCTAACATTACTTCATATTTTGCGGAAGTATGTTCATTCTGTACCGATCTAAATCTTTCCAAACCTTTTCCCAGCAATGTATAATTCAACTTCTCCTTACTACCTCTTTATCATCACACTACAAAGAAACTATTTTACAATACTAAAATACGGTTATGCTTTTTTCATACGCACTCATATCAGATGGTCAACTATACAGTTGATACAACGGCTATTTACGAACGCGTTCTAGCGTAGAAATGGTGGGAATCGAGGATGACCAAGGTTAAGAACCAAACCAAATTTTTATTTCAGTTTTACTAAGAATGCAAGGATAATTCATGTATGACACTAGTAAAAAAAAATAGATTGAATTATCGTTAAATCGGTAATTTCTTGCTCTCAGTGTCTACCACATTGTTTTAAGCTTTTTGAAAGAGTCTATTAACATTTTCGGCAAATTTAGGACCTCTGAATTTGCCTACATTGAAATTTCGCTTCTTGGATGACCTTCAATGCCGTCTCTGACATAATATCAGGAAAATAAGTGCTGCCTTCGCTGTCCTGACGAATACAACTCTAATTGTATGGCCTGAGCATGCCCTCGTTAACGATTAAATTTTGTATAATTCGCTTAATGACTCCCTCACTGGCCAGCCAATTAAAATCAGCAAATAGTTGTTGCAATTCGTAACATCTGCGTCATTTTACACTCTCAGCCAAAATTGCTCAGCATCGTTAATTATGTTCCACTTCATTCAGCAGTGGTGGGTGATGTCTTTCAATTTTACTGTCTTTATTCTTAACCTAAGATCGAAATTTTTGTTGATTTAACCCATGGTCATAAGGGAACCGACACGGTATACAATAAATTTTGCCTAACGAGCGCATTAGCAAAAATCAACTCCAAAAGTATGATAGTTCAATTTTACAAATTCATGTGTACATTCTTCTGCTCTGTAAATTCATTATCTGTACTATTTTCAGAGAGTTGTTCGAGATCCCGTGATACAAGAGTATACGAAAACTGTCGCGATAGCTTCGTCGAGATCTTTCAATAGGAAAAGTATCCTTCGACTGAAATTGTAAAATTATATACCCACGCAAAAGGAAAAACTCATTAAAAATAGTAACCAGAAACAAATATGGGAATTTGAAACACGTCGAAATTTACCAACGCTTTGTCGCTAGTGTCATGGAGAGTTTTGAGTTTTGAACAGTCAGGAAAAATTTTCACGCACTCTTCCGTTCCTATTATTTATCTAAAAACTAAACTAATGATTATGCACAATAGGTGTATGTATATAAATGAGATAACTATATCTCTTGATAATGTTACACTGAATTTGAAATCGGTACCCAAACACAACAAAATTTAGGCAGAAATTTTTAGCAGTTCACTGCTCCCGCACTGCATCGTCTTTGAGACGATGAGACCCACACCATAACTCTGGCAGTTCTAATTTAAATCTCATTAGAT
This sequence comes from Orchestia grillus, assembly GCA_014899125.1. NCBI lineage: Eukaryota > Metazoa > Arthropoda > Malacostraca > Amphipoda > Talitridae > Orchestia > Orchestia grillus. The sequence goes on along the minus strand of VOMN01028089.1, from coordinate 28,968 downwards.
CCCAGCCGCATGTTCCGGGACGACTTTTTCTGTCTAGTTTGAAACAATTAAACATAATTTTTTAGCGGTAGTTGAGAATACGAGAATTTAGCGCTCAACTGATAGAACGTGTGAGGTCACGCTCACCTATAAAATATAAAGCTATGGGAAATTTGCCTTACGGGACCAGGATTTGCCATAATTTAGCACACCTGTGATCCAAAGCGAACAAAAAGCATGTTATGTGCCCTCCCAAGTTCCAATAAAGCACCTTGCGCAAGCAGTTTCATCGAGCTTGATGAAGAAACGCTCACTATATAGCCTTCTTAAAGCCGTAGTTGCCTAAGGGCAACAGTGAGATGACGCACTAAAAGTAAATACTCGCATGCATATAATAATAACTATTGAGGCTGTGAATATCTTCGTATTTCATTTACTCAATATCTGTAAGTTAATACAAACGATTAAATAAAAAACAGTTTTTCTGTAACAACTGTCGACTGGCTAGAATGAAATTGTTTATTCTGCATGGAAGTCAAAAATGAACGATCATCGTTTGAGCCAGCGGTAAAAAAGGTACCGAATGCTACATACTTTCATCCTAAGTTAGAAAGAGAGATATACATTCGTGCGTGCGGTACAAGGCACACACGCAGAGGTTTTTATTAGAAGCTTATTTTAGGGATTCATGGCAGCTCCGAAGGGTAGTTTTTATGACTTCGTGGACGAAGGTTTACGCTCAATATTTGCTCATTTTTCGGAACACTGCCTTGATAATGGAGTACATTGCCGTTGTTAAGTAGCAGGTATCCCAACACGTACAATCACTGCCAATGATATATTGGTGGATTATTGAACTGCATACTTGAGACAAGCAATCATTTGAACCATAACTTTATTCTTTGAGAAACGTTTCAACGATTAGGTTCAGACTAGTTTTTATTTCCCTTTTATTTTTCGTATTCGTTTCTATAATTTCAGTCGACGAACACTGACGGAATTTCACACAGAGATGTAACTTACTCCAACTGTCCAATATTTTAGCCCCTAAAATTCTAACAAAAATTTTATACGTTTAATTAAAAAATTCATACTTGAGAACTTCAACGCCAAGGGATATCTAACTATACATGAACTGCCCCGCGTAAAATGGCTTAATGGCTACGCGTCAGTATGGCTGAATGGTTACGCATCAGTATAACTTAAGTTATACACTTGAAAATTCAATCCATTATACTCAGAATTAAATAGCAAATAAATCAAGTTTTAGTGACACTTTATTTCGGACAGTACGCTAAAACACTTGTTCCGTACAAAATCACGTAAATACAGTCACCTTCATGCTCCGCTGCGGCTGCAGCACTGAGCTGGAGGCTGAAGGTTGACCAATAGATGTGTGAAAAAATTTCAGTGTAAAATTAAGCCTGCCTCTTACATTCCAATGCTTGTCCTCAGTAGAAGCCACCTCGTTTGAATTTTGGGGCAAAGCAGCCAACCCTTTTATTTCTGCCCACCGAGACCATTTCACTTGTGAATCATAGCAAAATTTATCGAAGAATTTGAAGTATTGCAATGTAATTACGTCATAGTCAGTAACTAATATTTAGGACCAACCATGTACATTAATTTCTATTACTTTAAATATACATATCTTGATTTTCATAGAATCGTTTTCATTTCCAGAATTTAATTTAAGAAGATTAAGAGATGTGCTCCTCATTGTGCTCCTCAATTACGGCAAAAATGCTAATGTTTGACAATATTGTGCTAGGGCCTATCGGACTTTCACATGTTCTTATTCATCATGAAAATTAAGATGTGCATAACCCAAGAGTACTCATAAATTAATGGGAATGTCTACAAAGCATATTTAATTAGTTTTCCATCAATTCTGGTATCCAATCTCCCAGAAAAATGAAGTGCATGTACACTTCTCCAAGAAGTAGTCAGATGATTGTTCCTTACATCAAATTAAATAACGTCATAATGTTCATATATCTCAACCATAATACGTTCCCGCCCATAATACATTTTCTTACCTTTCACCCGACTGCTGATACCACGCGTGCGGTAGGCGTTCACCCTGCCTTTGCAATATAAGAACGGCAACTCTAAGAATATCCGTGCTTCAAAAAATAAATAAAATTGGTTCAGTCATTCTTTAAAATAAAGATTGATGTCACAACATAGCAAAAATTGAAATGAATATCAATGAAAGTATTGCAGACATTGTAGATATTTATGCCTACTAAGAAGAATCACAAACTTTCGACGGCTGTCATCCTATAAAACACTCACTACTTCAAAGTGACCAACGAAGGACGACCTGTACGTAAACGTGCCGACTGTTCATAGCACTCCGTCGATGCTCTAAAAAATTGATAAAATAAAAGTAGATAAATCTGAACATTGAGGCCGGTCCGTAGACTTCCTTAAGCATCCCTGTGACTGGCCAGTTTATCTTCGTGAAGCTCAGAGGGTTTCTCTATTTTCCACTTCCTTGGAGAGAGTGGAAGCGCCAGCCTGATTGTTCAGTCTCGGAACAAATTCCATTACGTTTAGATCAATTCAATTTGGCGCTTGCAAGGTGATCGCCTATGGAAGTACGGGGAAAAGGCCCTGTTCTCCCGAAGTTTACCAGTTTACAGCTTCTCAGTTCCTTAGCGAACTAAAAACACAAAGCATAAGCTGAAAGCCACTACGAATTGTCTCGTATTTTTTATAACTTTGAGCGTGGAGGTCTGCTCCAAAAGAAACTGGATGGATTTTCAATAAAAAGATGTTTTAGAGCAGCCAAACATGCTCGAAAGAATGCATAATGGTCATGGAATAATTCCTCATGTTCTAGTCGAATGTTGCACTTAAATTTAGTTCCTCAGCAATGATTTGTGCGATGCTCTGGCGAAAGATCATTAGCTAAAATTCGATGAATAGCTTGCTTACGCCATTTAAAAATGTTGAATAAATTAATTTGGAGAATTTGAGGACTGTTTCTTACTGTGTGTTATTCTTAGGTGATGACAAGAAACACGGAAACAAATAAAGGCAGTGATGCAGATTGATGCTCAAAAATCTTCAACATAGTTTTCAATTTTTTTTGTCGTGTATCCTTACTCCAGCATCTAGAAATGAAAAAATAATTCTTTCCCAAGGTTTTATAAGGGAGTCGCAGTTTATAATTAGTTATCTTTCACTGTCGAATGACTTATATTCGACTCTTATTCAACTAAAATTCAATTGAAAATTGGCCGATAGTTTCAATTTATAGTTTCATTACGTATAGGAATAGTCTTAAAGTGCACTTACTAAGATTGCGCATCATCTCTACTGCAATCAGTATTTCGTGGAACCTGAACAGCTTCACAGCATCTAGAATTTTCTACTTTGCTTCTATCTCCTCCAGCAAAAGCTCTCCCAGCTATTCCTGGTTAGAGAGCCGGAATATTATATTTTTCACACAATTTTAAAGTAAATCTAACTGTAAATTGACCTCATTGCCTCTTTCTAATTTAAAACCACAATTCTAAATTTTTTTTGTCCTGCTTTAAATTAAGCTTAGCTTAATTTTATTTCGAATTCGTTTACTTCTCGTACTAGTTTAATTCTTTATAATTTTTACCATATGTGTCCTACGTAGTTATAATTTTATTTGTAATATAAATGCTAGCTCTTACTATTACAAAATACTATAATTATTGAGTAAAAATTTTTTCGCATGAACTGAACTTTTTTCACATTTTCCTGACGCACATGCGATTGCTGCAGTAATGCTTCTTTTTTATGGACACACATATGTACAGATGTCACTCAGCGGCTCCCATTATTCATATGCTGCCAATGTTGATTAACTATTGAGTTTCCTAAACTTAAATTCTATAACTGGCGTGTAATTGAACTGGAAAGGTCTTGTCTCATCTCGTTTTCATATGAACAGAATCAATAAAAAAGACTAACAAAAGTGACACTGCGTCCATCCTTCAAATCTCATCGGAGAGATATAGCTCACCTCATAGCGTCCTTCCAATAAGTCACTTGAAAAGTTTGAATTTGTGACCGCTTGAGAAATGGACTTCGTGTCCCAATCTGGCTAAATCTAGAGGAGAGTGTAGTGGTCTCCAGTGGCGAAATGGTCTGCCGAGACTGCCTTTTATCACACAAGTTCTGTATAACTGGACGCCCTGCAAGTGATGAATATTGGCTCTGGCAAACTGATGGTGCAACTTCTCTCCCAGCTTAGTGTTGATGGCCTGCGACCAGCGCCACTTAAACAGAGCGGGATGGCCCGTTCTGTCCTGGCCCGCCTCATTATATTTTGAATTAAGGATCTGACGTGAGGTTCTTTTGCAAACTTATGTCATTCACCGGCCTTTACGCAGCTAGAGTTATTGGTAATAAATGTAGACCAGATGGAGCTTCTGGCTGCATGATTATTGCTCGATTATTTTTTAAACGTCTTTTTTCTACTAAGCAAGCATGAAATGCTGAACTTGAGAGGGTTTATAAGAAGTTAGACGGCTGTGCACACAGCGAAAAGTTCCGCGTTTACAGCTTCTAACTCAGGCCCGTTAGTACTGAGAGCGAGATGAATTGATCCGCTTAGTGAATTATGTTCTCATGCCAACGATTCTTATTTTACACAGTGCCATTCGCCTACATTTTTCAACAAATATACTTACTATGGAATATGCTGCAGTTTCCTGCGGTTAATGCACCTGTGTTCAAAGTACGGTTCTTTTTTTTATGAGTCCCATCCTTATTGTTGTCTTCTTTTATATCTGAAGAGATGAGATATTTTACCCAATAAAAAAAATAAATTACATCACATGAAATTCATTTTATGCAGAAAACTATTAGTGTTTAGATACTTTGTATCACTGTATTTTATACGGACGTCTTTTTACGAATTTAACTACAAGCGCATTTGTAATGCAGTTGAAATACTTCAAATGCACTGCTCTGGACATTTTTTTTCTTCTTAATTATTTCGCCTGTTTAAAATATGTACTATCTCATTCTCGACTAAATTCGTGAAAGCCTCTGCTCTATAGAATTCAATACGAAATAATTATGAAGACACCTTGGCCCCGACACCATGAGAGCCTCCGTGCTCTAATTTTGGCTGCGTTATGCTTGGTGTACGTGGTGGCTCTCACGCATGTACTTCACTTGAGTATATTTTGGAATTATTATTTGCACGATTTAAGGTAGAATACGTACCGAGTGAGCTTGAAATAACTGCAATAAAACACTCGTTTTTGCTGCATCTCCTTTTTGTAAACATTTTCTTTGTCATCTGCGTCCGAAAAAACAAAGCAATATTCATCGACACTTACGTTAGCAAAGCTTACGAATGTCGAATTGGGTAAATATGTCCAATCGTCAGGACCCAAAACGTTTAGGAACGTAGCCAGCAAATATTACTCGCCATAACGTACTCACAGCCTTAGAGTGAAATCCTACCTTCAGCTGTAACACTTGCATGAATAATTCTTTGGATAAAATAAAAGCCGCAGTTCAGTTTCAAGAACTATGAGAACATGAGTGTTCAAAATAAATATGGATAGACGATGCAAATCGAGTGACTGATTGAGGAATAGACCCGTCGCTCATGGCCCTAAAAAATTATTATCCTCGTGAAGTAAATGTAAATTAACCCGTAGCATTTTTACTTATATTCCGACCGATAAAATTTCGAAAATCAATTGCCAATAAAAATATTTATTTAATCTGAATTAATAGTAGAACTTTAGCACCCGAACGAATTGTAAAAATGAAACATTTTCACTTTAGCTATACAACCTACTTCCATGCTCCGTCCTCATAGTCATTGCTACCAAGTTGACCCTAAAACTTTTTTTGAGCTACAAGCACAACGGCATCATTGATGGCGATTTGCTGTGGTCAGTCTTGTTTTTTTTGTATCGCAGTCGTGTTACATGATCCTATCCTGTGCTATGTATGCAAATATTGGGGTATAAATAAACGAGGGTGCCCAGTACTAACGAGCCCTCATTCCTCACTCTGCAGTATCATGCCATTTTACTAATTCAAAAACGTCTTCCTCGCATATCTTTGTATCGTAATTTTTAATATAGCTTCTAGTCAAAAAATTTTCCTCACAAATTTTGCGAACGAATAAAAATTTTCCTCACACCTCTCACGCATACACAAAATTTTCAAGCCCATTTATCAATAAAAATTGAAACGTGCTCGCATTTGGTTATCAATTCTGAGTCTTCTCGTGGAAATAAATTTCTTGCTGAAGGCGGCGGTTGAGATCCAAGGAAACAGAATAGAGTTTTGGGGCCGCAGGACTTTTCCGAGATTGATTTCTGCTCCGATGGAGGCTGGTCTTCGCAGTGGCATTTCGTATTGCAGCATCAGGTTTGAAAGAGCACCCTCAGAAATGAACGTCAAAAGTTGCTTCTATAAATAAATTTCATGATATTTTGCTCTCGTACGCTCTGCTGAATCTTCACATTCCAATGTGAGAAAACTGAATCCGTGGTTGTATTAAGAACTCTCATAGATTAGGTTGCTTCTACATGTTTTGAATAAAACAACGTCTAGTCTAAATCAACAGTTTTACTCACACATGGAAAATTATTCCCATCTCGTTTTATAGCGTAGTGAAACTATGTAAATTTATTTCTTTCGAAGCCGAAATACTTTGCTCCCCCAGAAGCAGAAGTCTGTTGACTTTAGCTACGTGGTAACAGTACGCCACCTCTCACGTTCTTCAAATGAGCGGCCAGAGAGCCTCAAAAGGACTCGACAAAGATTAGTGAGCTCTAAGCCAAAAATTCATTGAACTTCAGATAACAAATGAGGAAAAAAAGAGCTTCTCTTGCGAGGTAGATTGTGTGCTAGATCTGTATGAAATTAATGAACCTAGACCCTAGATTTTAGGAAACTCTGCTTTATTCTCCTAAGCATAAATTTAACATAAGCTAAGTGCAGAACTTGTCTATTCAACCCCAGTTTTGCATTCAACTTCTGATACAGTTTTTTAATTAAACCAAAAATTTTTAAGACACGAACTGAAAATTTTTCAATAGAAATACCATCAATTGCTGCTATTGGATCAATTTCTTTTAACTATAAAGATAATTGGCAAAATACTTCAATTTAGTCTCATAAGTCATTCAAATTGTGTGACTTTTACCTTACTCTGAACACAGCACCGAACGTGACTTCATTTGTCTGAGCTAGCTTCTAATTTGGGTAATTTCTGATGCTGTCGTTGCGGGCTCCACAAAGTTTTATTTAAGGATCTCTTGAATTTGGAATTCAATTCACGAATAATTTTAACTTGTTTGTCAGGAAATGTTGTTTGTCAGGAAACGACTGTGAGTTTTCAATGCCGTGAAAGCATTTATAAATATATGTCATAGAATACTAGATATTCATTGTTGCGACAATATTTTCCGAATGTTAATAAAACAGGATGATATTTCACTTCATCGTGTACAATTACCTTATCAAACACAACTTTTTGAAAGCTCTGATCTGTGTAGTTCTTCTGTGTAGAGTTTAGCTGTAATTTTCATATTAATAACGCATATACACTGCGCGATTTCCCATAACAGATTTTAAAGCAAAATAACTACTGCTAAGCCGTTCCTACAAAGTACAGCAACTGCCCGTTCACGTAACTGAAAAACAGAATACGACACTCATATCCATTATGATATTCCATCCTTCAAACTGAAAACTTCGGTCCAAAGTTCTTCCAAACTTGCAATCAACTTGCTGATAATAGAACAAAGGGGTCGCTGATTCCCTCTCACTCACAGAAGTCGGAGAGAGAATAGTTGAGTCAATCGACGTATGAGAAGTTTCCGAATCCATATCGTGAACTCGGAATCTGGAGTCGATTTAACATTCTTTAAAGTTCCGAAAAAGTTCATGTTTTCCGATTAAACAAAATTTACTGAGCCCTTATTCAATTCCTTTCTGCCAATCACCGATATCAAAAACTTAGGCTTGTCATATTAATAATTCTCATTTAACTTCTGTCAAAGTTATTCTCAGTGGCAAAAGCCTGAAACCTAAATTCTGTTTTACTTAACACCGGTTTTTAAAGTTCTGTCGCATAGCTCGCAAAAATCTAAATTTCTACAATATTTCACTTATATCCTTCCCGCCGCTGAACAACTTTCAAGCAGAAGTACCCCGAGACGTACAATATCCTATTTTTCAAACCATAATACATGATTCAAGAAGAATTCAGATTCTTAAAGCTTTGCAGAGGATGCCGTTTTAGATGAAGTTCGAAAGATTTCAAAATACGCAAAATTCTTCCTTATTTGCATGCGTAATTTGCAGTTTGCAGACTAGAAAGGTATATACGATCGTTCCTGAGATAGCATTGCGAAAAAGCGCGACGGTGGCTCACATTTTAAGGTGATTTCTCTTCAGGATGTTCGGCGAGATGACAAAGCGCACTTTGCGCCCGACGGTCTGGCGGCATCGGCGAGGCTGAGGGGACAGTTCACCATGAAGGAATTTTCGTTCTCTGTACCGAAGACATGATTTGCCTGGGCCTTTCTGCCCGTATTTGAAAGCTAATATATGTGTGAATACATGAAAATGCATTCACAAGAATGCGAGTGTGTTATTCCTGGGCCTTTGCCCGTATTTGAAAGCTAATATATGTGTGAATACATAAAAATGCATTCACAAGAATGCGAGTGTGTTATTTCTAGGCTTTTGCCCGTATTAACATTCGTATTTGAAAGCTAATATATGTGTGAAGACATGAAACTTCATTTACAAGAATGCAAGTGTGTTGTTCCGCCCCTTTTTTAAGCCAGTGATGGAAAGATACAATCAAGGGAAACGACAACAGAATATGACAAGAGGCTTCGAATTATAAAGTGTCTAAGGTAACTGCAGTTGAATTTAGATTTTCACAGCACCAAATAGGGGTTTGAACTTTAGTTAGCCAGACCGTAGGGGATAACAACTCACAGTTCAAAAATTTGTGTATCATCTGAACCCTCATGATCCGCTACTGCTCCTCTATGTGTATCAGAGGAGTAAGACGCAACAGCTATCGTCAAGCAGGTTATTGAATATAAACTGCCTGTTACTCTTACTAAAGCTGAAGTAGTTTTTGATAAGAGTTTCATATGCAATTGAAGTCACTTTGCGAGAATGTCATCCCTGGTCGTAAGTTGAACTCACGAGACACGGTCACTACGACACAGTGCACCACATTTATTAAGGCACCATCATCGAACTAACACGACGTTACCTTTGCTTACTGGCATCCTGAATTCGCTGATCTGGACTCAGTTTATGAACTTCTGCGACAGATTCCAGTTGCGCACAATTTTCATTATATAATATGGGATAAAAAATTTTCTCGACCTTATACGACACAGAAAATGAACAATTTCAGGAAGGCTTTCAGCTCTGAGAAAGTGAGACTGGTTACTAAATCAGAATTCTTTTTCCATGATTAAGAATATTTAATCGATTGTCTAAATAACGAAAGTCCCCGTTCGATTGCAATAACATGAACAGTTTCATTTTACGATTAAATGAAATTCACTGATATCAGACACAAAAGCTTTGTTTAATGTGTGCTCCAAATTTTACCATCACAAGAAAAAATTATCTGACTAAAATCCCAAACATAATTCAATGTACACCTGCCATACACTCGATATTTGGTTACAGACTCATTGGAATTTAGGTTATTTAAAGTTTCATAAGTTATCAGGAATACAGATGGCACTCGATTATCATAACCTAACATGTAAATTTAGCTTGGTCCTCTAAAAATACAAATAACGCTACGTAATACATATTACGTAATACATATTACAGAAACGTTTCATATAAACCTATTTTAATCCAGCTCATATTTTTTGAAACGATGCTTGTAGTGCTACACATTTGCTTCAAAGTATTTAAAAAAAAACACCGGAACTTATTGTTATATATTGCCTCCATATCCATAATACTTCCGTGTTATACATACTAGTAATGAGCCAAAGAAATTATGCCCAAGTTAGACCATGACGTTATTTCCACACCCGGACTCACAATAATGAGAGCATCTCCACGAGTAATCGATGCTTACTTCAACGATATTGCTTCAAAGTCATAAGTCACGGAAGGCAAGCTTAGCAATCGCCTTATTTCTCCGCATACTGCACCTTCGCTCGATGTACAGTTATCGTACACCCTCTCATTTGTACACCACATCTAAACAGGTTTAAAATGAAACATGATGCAACTAGGCGTATTTTACGAAAATATCAAAACATTCATGTTCATCTACTTATGAACTTAAATTGAACACGGTGGACATCAAATGTTGATTTAAAAAATTAACCTGCGATTTGATAATTATGAAACTGTTAGTGGATGTTTGCTTCACATATCCTGTCATAAAAAGCAACTTGATTATAGAACTCGTCAATTGATACAGGAGCTTATAGGCAGCTAGAACACAACAGCAGGTTAACAAGACTTGCTCTTTATCTATTTCAGGTAGGAGATAATAAAATTTGATATGGATTTAGGGCTGATAAAGAAGCTCATTGCCACTGCGCCTCTATTGTATTTCAAGTAAGTGTTCTGCATGAATGACTGATATCGAGCTTGAGCCAGTTAATTCGATAAGCCTGATTCTATTGGAATACTTAGTTGGATTCAACTAAGTATTCCAATGCAAAGTTCTCTCAATTGAATGGGATGCCCTTGGACAGATTGTAACTCAGGAGAAAATTTTCAGGTCTGTTCACCTTCGTACACTTCGTCAACAAGATGCAGATGTTGTCAGAAACATCCTTCATGTGGACGAAGAAATGGACAGCCCTGTCTTTCTATCGCCGTCGTAGCGGTACTATAAGAGCACATAATATGCAGTGGAGAAATATTAAACCAAGGCTTCACAGATCTCACGTTTTTTTCAGAACCACGCCAAATATAAGATGACACAACTTTCCCTTCATGGTATCAGCATATTTGGTATGCAAACAGGCTTATCGAATTAACTGGCTCAAGCTCGATGTCAGTCATTTATGCAGAGCACTTACTTGAAATACAGTAGAGGCGCAGTGGCAATGAGCTTCTTTATCAGACGTGTCTTACTTCTACGTTAATTTATTCCATTTTTGAGGATTCAGTCCAAGGCAAGTACGTTGTGTGTGAGCTACTACCGAGTGGTAAATTGGGTTGCAGCCTCGATCGGACTGGTTTAACCTTAAAGATTTTCAACGAGAGAAATACTTGTCACATGCAAATGTAAACTCGGAGTGAATTGTCTACATACAATCTTGAAATTGAATCTCATATTTTTGGTATACTCTTTCATGTTTAAGAAAATATCGGTAAACGACAAAACAGAATCGACATCATTCAATTGAAAATCATTACATCATCATTTATTCGTACTCATGGCATTTGTTATTTTGATTTTGATGGAGAGTTTCTATTGTTGTACGTCAAGACTGAAAGAAAGAGCGGTCAATTCTGTTGAATATTTTTTTCAATTCAAAAACGAATAGATAGCCTGCACGTATTCAATAGAGAATTTTTTTTCAAATCTAACTCCGATAATTTTACACTCGCATCCTGTTAGTCATAAAGCAACATTGCTTTTCAATGGGTCAGGTAAATGTAGTCATTAGTATGATAAAGTCCGAACCCCTGATTTATTCGTAAATCGAACTTTTGCATAAATGAAGGTCCAGAAATTATGCTTCACTCAGTTTTTACACGTCCGATCGCGTACCTCACTACATCACTAGTCAGCCACGAGCAGCCGTCGGAACACCTGTAGGTTGTCACTTAATTTTTAAAATTGTGACACAGTTTACTCAATTTATGTCTTAATTTATTCTTGTTGATATATTCAAAAGAGGTTACATGTTTATTTATTTATTCATTTTATGATAACGTTATTCCTTTCTATCTATTCATTTATTTAGTTTTAATTTCCATCCAGTGCTTCTTTTTCCTTATGTATTTATTATTTCATACTGTTTGACTATTCAAATATTTTTACAATTATTTGATTTGAACATTTCATTTGTTGATAAATTTATTCACTTTTTAATTTCAACGTTTTATTATTTCTAATAAACATTCAAATTAAAAATTTTCCTTTCCATTTTTATTGTTGTTTCTATCTATGTTCATTTACCAGTTCTTTTACAAACTTACTCATTTCTGTATTTCATGATAGACATAGTCACGATCGAGTGATCAAAAAAGTCATGATTTTTTCTAACAAGTGGAGTTCATGAGCGTCTTATAAATCAGGCTAACGGAGATTTATAGCATAATATATTCAAGATGATCAACATTAAATCAAGGCAAGGGCACATTCATGGCTTCTGATAAGAGGCCTGTACGCAGCGCAAATCTCTTTGTCGAAAGACAGTGTGAGGCGACGTTCCATGTTCGAAGCAACTGTCGAAGTGTCGGTCGCAGGCGCTGCAGGGAAAATTTGAGTTCATTTCCAGTTATTTGTCACGAATAACATTTGAGGTACTCGACTCAATTTTACTCTCAATTAACATAGAAGTAAACTGAATGATCGATGCAGAAGTACGAAAAAGATTTTGATCAAGTTTTGAATGTCTCGGAAAATTGTAATGCAAGTGCTATGCTACTGGTAAACTTATTCAACAATGAAGCAAAATCTAAATTTTACGCGATTTAGTGCGTAGTAAATTCACAAAATGTAGCACTGATTTTGCTGGCAATTTTTTTGGAATTTACACGTCTATTTTGCATACTATTTCAAATTTCAGCCCACAAAAATGATTATAAAACTTTGCAAATTCAAGTCAAACTTTTTCCCCACAATTTCATTCTTTCGTGTATAATTAAACAGGTACAGGGTGTCTCCAACTTCAACTAGCGTTATACAAGTCCACTCTTAAAACACGAACAGGGAAGAGATCTGCGGGGCACATACTTCAGGATTAGCTTCCACTCAAATCTTGTCCACGGGCGCTGCTAATTTTGCCAGCACAAGGCATAAATGCTAAGATAAGAGCATACATGGAATCGGAACAATAAGAACATAGCACAAATCTTCAATTTTCGTTTAAAAACATTTTCCACCGAAATTATACTTCTCTCGACGCGTGTTTCACTTTTTGGAACATTTTCGGCTGCAGTCCGGACGTGGAAGCACCGCGCACTCATCCCACGAGTACGGATTGGAACAACCCGAATTCTCCGAATAATGTCCCACGGAATGTGATGCTCGATTTTCAGTACGAGAGCACAGCTCCTGGCAGTGTTACCTCACCTGAGTCTTGTCAGTGAACTGGGAAATTCTGACAAATCAAAATGAGAAACATTTACGCAAACGCCTAGCTTTTAGGAGGCACTTAATGAAATACTTTACATTTATTAAAAACAATAAGCCGAAACAAATTACATTTTATTCCTGAGCTTCAAGCCTTTCTGCTTGCTAGCGGAATCTGTAACGAATCTTTGCTTAACGTGTGTACACATTGCAGCTATTACTAAGGCTCTAACTCTACCAGTAAACTAATGTAATGTTGGTACATAGTGGTACCGTCAATAGCTTACACGCATCTACTAAACACGGATCACTCAAGTATAAAAGTTCTGAAAGGATAAAGAGCTCTCGTAAAACTTTAAATGAAAATTAAGTAACTGCGCCAGAGCCTCTATCCACCAAGCTGTCAAGAGATGCTGCTGAAACCCTCACTACTTAGGTACCTCTAAAGCAAAGTAACTTAAATAAAAATTCAACAGGAATTTCCAAATGTTTCTAATCATTAAGACCTTCTTCAAGTAATTCGCAAAAGGAAATGCAACAAATTCTCATAGCTGTGCACCAAAATATTCTCTGCCATGAGTACGTTGAACGTAGCATGAATTGTAAATTCTTCACTACTTCACCAAATTTACAAAATGTAAAGGCCCTCTTCCCACCACGGCCCCTCACGTTCTGCTCTAATTTGCTGCGAGCGTAATTAAGTGACTCAAGTACTCAAAAACTGGCTTCGTGCTGCGCTCGGATCGACTATCAAGAAAGCAAGACTACTTGAAAGCAAAGGATGAAACACTTAACAACTCCCCATTTTTTAACTTCAATAGTTTCAATACCGAAGCTATATGCAAAAAGTCTTCATCTTTGAACCGCTGTTACTTAAATACAAAACCAATGTTTTTTGTTTGAATTATAACGGCCCTACTCCAGTTACTGGAATGTTCGCTCAGAACACACAATTTCATGACCCAGAGCCACTGCCACTTTCTTCATTCACCAGTGGCATAGTTTCACTGTGGACACTACTCTGTGGTATTCTAAACAAACGGCTTCAGAGAAATAATCATTGAAAACAAGGACATGCTTGCGAATATTTTCCACAGACTAGTACTTTTTACTCTGACTCCTAAATTAGCTAATGAATTTTAAGCCTCAAGGTGCTTTCGGACCACTGCCGGAAGTCACACATGCTCATTTGATATGCGCCTTGCTTGACATGGAGCTTCAAAAATATTTTCCGAATTACATTTCAAAACAGAATTACATTATTTTACATTTTATCTACGTATATTTTTCTAATCATAATTTAAATTAAAGTTGAGAAATTTCCCATGTATAACTTTTAATAATTTAAAAATCGGGCATTTTCTGCATGAGAGCTCTGAGGTTCTCTTTGATGGACGGTGATCGCTTGCAACGGTCGCTCGCCTGTCGAGCAGCAATTTTTTTCTGCCACGAAAAGCTATATACTAAATTTGAGGGTAAAAACCACCGTTCACTATGGAAATATGGATCAATCGATAAAGCGAATGAAAGCCTATTAAATCACTTTACTACTGAAATTATTTTTCAACTATTATCTATAAAGTGAACTAGTTTTATGAAGAAGGTTCAGTGTAAGTGCAGCTTGGTGTCGACGAGCAGTTGCAGCGTGAGCGGTGGCAATGCAGTCCTTATTGATGCTATTTCGCTGCCTGCTATTGTATAATTCGGTTAGGCTTGAAACGCCAGTTCTGTGACTTGCTATGCGAGTTCCACGCTGCAATGTTATGCAGAACTCGAATTGTAATCAATAGATCTTCGGTTGTAATCATAAAAATCCGAATAACATTTTATCTCTAACTACCAATTTCTGACGTCCAGAAAACGACAACCATTAGCAAATCGTGTTCCCTATTGATTACTAAACATTCACATCCAATATGGTTAAGATTAGAAGTATTCATTTTTTACGAATTTTGATAAAAACCGTTAGAGTAAAAAAAACCTTACGAATTTATTTGACATTTTCATTCATTGCCTCGATTAATAGCTTAGTACTCAAAAATAAAATTCCATAACCGTTGTAATCTCCTTGATTTAAAAATAAATGATTGATAAAACGTTAAAATGCCCTATTTGCAGAAAAAATATTATGAAAGAAAATAGACTTGCCTCGCCACCCAACAAGACGCTTGTGTATACTTCACAGCAGCATTCATGACTCCCCTTTATTGGTGGTGGCCACCGCGAACCGCTAAGATTTAAGTAAACCAAAGAAAAAAAAACTTGTTCGAACCAATTTTGGAGTATAGGAAAAATTAACGACAAATCATGTTTCTTTGGTTTTTTCAATTTTTTGTCCCGAAAAATAGTTCTGCAAACTAGAAACTATATATACGATCTTTTACACAATTTAAATCAACAAACCTGATCGTGAAGATCATACCTGTAGATACAACAAATAACCCTCTACTGCCCAAATTATTCTTTAGTTGCCTTTTTTCCTAATTGCACATATTTTTTCTTTGAGACACATTAATGGGGGTGTAGAGCACAAAAATCAGGTTTACCAAATTTTTCAGTTGGTAAGCTATATGTGGTGTTTGAACAAACGTATACGTTTGGCAAAAAAAAAATTGTTGAGCGAGCTGGATTTTTACCCCTGGGGCAGCAAAGAGTTCAGTGCTTGCTAAATACAGTAACATCAGAAAGTAAGAAGTGCATTGGTGCGAAAAGTAAAAGTTTCTTGCCTGGAAAAGTAATTGTCAAATTCTACAGATAATTCTGCTGGATAATAAGGTGCTCTTGTCTGCTGTACCATTCATGAAAGAAGTTGCCTCGGCATTCTATACTATTTCGCTTTTGGGCAAAGATCGGCTCTAGCTGTGGTAGAGAACAGTGTTCAGCAAAAGTCTTCGTCAATTTTAAGTTCATTCATGTTGAAATTGACTTGATGAACAGTGTGTGCATGCTTGTTTTCTCATGTACACAACTCACTAAAAACTCTAGTCATTTTAAAGTTCATTGAGTTCCTTAATTTTTTTAATAGCAAAAATCTCAGCATTAATTTTACGATTGAGTATGAGCTAGATAGTAAACTTTCATTTCATGACTTGTGTATCCAAAAAAGCAATAATAAAATTTTATCTACCGCATATCGGAAAAAACTTTTACTGGAATCAGAAATAGTGTTTTAGCTTCTGTCCTCTTGTGCATAAATCAATAGAATAAGAACATTAGTCCACTGCGCATACAAAATTAGTTCTACGTAAGTCCCTTGGCATGAAGAGTTTTCATTTTTAAGAAGGTTTTTTACCGTTAACGGGTTTCCTACGACTATTTTTCAATCTGTTGCAAAAAAGTTTTTTAGACCAGCGCTATCATCAGCAAGTTTCACCAGATATTTCAACTCCTCCGAAATTTTGTTTTAGTTTGCCTTATTTTGGTCCGCAATCGGAAAAACCACGCAATGAGGTACAAAAGCTTCCATAAAAATATTTCCCTAACAAAAAATTCCTAATTGTCTTAACTAATAAATTTACTATTGGTTCATTTTTTCACTTTAAGGACCAGCTTCCAATGTGCCTAAAATCTAATAATGTTTACCTGTTTAGTTGCATGTTCTAGCATTCTTGATTACTACTAGTATTTCTTTGAGCAGATTAATTTATTTTCGAACCTGTTTTTCTCGAAAGTGACGTCGTGAAGTAATTTTAATTATAAAACATTCCTGAAATTGTAAAATGCTGTTTTACTCTTACGCTTGATAAATTTCAGTCACGATTTCAAGCATAATAAAATCATCCAGCATAAATTCAAAGCCCAAGATAAAGCAACGAGTCGGCATAAGTTGGAATTTGTTATGGGAAGAGAGCAAGGAGAAAACTGTAGTTTTATTCGACAAGTGATCCTATGCCAGTGATTCAGTGCGAGATTCTAAGCAATTTACTTGTTGAGCTAGGCCTCTTTTCATCGACTTTTTACCCAGTGAAAATTCTTTGAAAAACAAATTATTCTCTGAAATTAAACTGGGATATACGACAACACAGGCTTCATCATGCTAAATGTTTTTCTCTAAGTTTATTCTTGTATTTGTCAGAAAATAAATTCACGGTTATGCCCAAATAACCAAGTGAAGAAGCAGAAGTAGCGTAATCATCTTGTAAATGACAACTCATCATTCGCTAGAAATGTTGGTTGCCATGGAAATACGTCTGGGAAAAAAATTGTTTGATTCCTTTACTTTCTAAAGTGCATGATGAAACCACGAAGTATGTAGGCATTTCTTTTCGCACCGTGTCTAACACTTTCTATATCCACTCAAGGTTTTCAACTGGCTTTACAATGAAGCAACGTTAATTCTGACTGATGCTAAACGTTAAATCCGAGGGATACTAAAAACTTCTACTGCATTTAGTGCAGCTGGAACATAACCTGCGTTGAATATCAATGATGAATAACAAAATTATTTGCTGGACTGGTTTTTACCTCAGTCTGCTACTGCTAGTATGTTGCACGTCTCTCGTGCGCCCTTGCCTGTGCGACATTGGTCACCTGTCCGTGTACTCCGAAGCGGTGTGCTCCCAGGCTACGGCAGGTCCGACCGTCAACGTGCCTTCTTTGTGTGAGTCTCGTACCTCAAGACAGTTCCATTACCATCAAATATTCCTCTTTTATTGTAAAACTCAGTCAACGGGTTCAGTATTTACTAACACTTTCTGTCGAGAAAATCATTTCGTTTGTTCCAAATAAGCTCTCTTTTTTATTGTGCTAGAATACACATATACTTTGAAGTCATTTAAGTATGACATGTAACAATGTGCGATGAAGTTTTCTGCGGTCAATCGCAGAGGAACTGAACCTTTTTCCTCGAATTACTGTACTTGAAAATATCTTAGTAGTAAGTAGCCTTTTTTCATCTATTTATCGTAAACTTTTTTTGCACTCGATCATCAGCAAGTTTATCTAATCAGGTTTCTAAGTTTCAAGTCTATCGCGAGAGAATCATGCTACACTAGTTTCTGATATCGTGAATCACTACACTTGTTACATACACTTATTCTGTCAAATTAATACACCTAATACATGTATGCTTTGACCTTTTTATAATGATACATTTTGTGAATATCTTTTATCGACTTAAGTATCGAATGATACTGAACAGTTGCATCGAGGAAAATTTGGATGTGAGGAGCAGCAAGACGTCTCCTTAATGAGTTCCAATTACTTTTACTCTTTTTCCTCCAGTATAGCATGTTCACTCTTCTGAAAATATTTGTTTTTCCTTTTCTCAAGTCTTATTCTCCGGCCGATAGTGACGGTGTATCTGAATATTAGTGCTTGATATTGATCTTTTTCTTTGATTTTTGATTCTTCACTACATGGTAACAGTTCTACCTTGATTGCTTAGGGTCTATACGGTGCATTCCTAAAGAAGAGAACTGTAAAATATCCGAGAACCAAAAAGTGCCCGAATGAAGGACAGAGAAACTCTCAATTGTTGATGGCAAAGAGGCACTGAGGCTATGAGTCTTCACCATTATATTTTATCTCTAGAAATGACCACCTACATATGTACCGCCAAGAGCTGGAGCGTGACCAATATGCAGTATTCCAGTTTATGGAGATGGTTTGAGAGGCTCCTAGTCAATTTTTTGCTAACAGAAACATCAATAATCATACATAATTTTAATCCCCTAAGCTTTCATCATTTTCACTGCCACCCCATCATGATATGGCGACAAAGTTAGAATGGGTTGGGACGTCGACACTGACTTAAGAAAAACACTAAAAGTCATATGATCGATTTGGAAAGAGTAATTTTGATGAAAAGAGTGGTATAACATCGAGTCTAACGTTCTTTTAGTCAGTCAAGGTATCCAAATTCACAAACAAAATTGAAGTTAAATCAGGAGTAAAGTTTCTAGACGCTATATACGAGAAGCAGTTTTTTCAGTATTTACACAAGATAGCCCAGCAAAACGGAAACTTTTGAAAAGCTTTGTGACAGCCATACGCATCTACAGTAAGTAATTTTCAATCATTGATAGTTTGGATTACTATCTCTTAAAAAGCAAGTTATAATGGTTCACTTACAGTCAATAAAAACTTGTTCATGTATTTTTTTAGGTTTATTGGGTCTTTCAAAAGTTCCCGTTTTTCTGTGTTCCCCTGTGTGTATATGTCCAGTTTACAAGCCACGTCTGGCAGCAATTTGGCCGTGGAGAACTCAGTCGTTCACGGCCGAAGGAAATGGTGCTACCATAGTACCACACACTGCATGATTGCTGCAATTTGTGAAAGTAAAGAATGTCTGTAGAAATGTTTCACTAATTGCAGTTTACATTAAAGTCTTGTTGTTGAAGTTAGGCTTGGAGCAAACAGATTCACAAGCTCTTTTGTACTTTTCAATATTGCTCAACCTTTCCTGTCATGCGTCATCTCTTTATTAGTGTTCTTGTAGTCTCAGTATGACCGGTATGACCTTCGAAGGGCATCATTGCGTGCTTAAATTGAAAAAACTGGTGTTGCGGTGTAGATGTCTGAGTGAGTTTTTCACTCGGGATAATTTGAAGAAAAACAAATTTTTGAATAAATATTTATTTCTAACAAACACCNGGAATTGTGATTTTTCAGTAATAAGCCCCCACTTCGTGTTCTTGTAAATAGCAATAAGAGCAGGAATTTCTGCAACTGACGGAACCACAGAAAGCTCGAATGATGTCAGTGCTATAATGGCACAATAATGGTAAAATTACATTTCAAACATTAAATCCAGGATCAGTATTCATTTATTTAACGTCACAGTTTATTGCATTATGAATCTTAGAATTATTTTCTCTGGAAAAAAACGTTTATCTTGATTGTATACATTTTTTCTGGTCTAATTCTAGAAAGGAAAAGACCTGGAAAACTTACGCTGGAGAAAAAATGAGAACTTGAACTGCAGATCAAGAGCCGGACGAACCTCGGTCGCGCGGCTGTCTGTCAGCAAGGGAAGCGAAAAAAAATTAAATGTAATTTTACTCCCCGACTTTCCTTTTATTGGTCGAATTTATTATTTTCAATCAGAATAAACAAGTTTTCGTTGCGATTAATGTATCTTTTGAAGGCATAAAAATTCGCATGAAAACAGAGAAACATATTCAGCATCATATTTCTGCGGCGCACTCTGATATGATTGATGTAAGGAACAGTGCCAGGCTGCTTAACGTTTTTTTTGTAATATCGTTCTTCTGAGCTCACCCGTGGTCCGCAAATGAGAAATTATTCATGGTAAATAGAGGCTAAAGCTGTACGAACATTTATTTTACTGTGAAATAAACATTTGCTTTGAGAATTCTTTGGCTTGCGAGGAGGGTGTGAGGAAAGATCATAAAGGCCGTGGGAAGTGTTTATGTGACTTTGTGAGCCGTCGTCATCACTTGGAGTGATATGATTAGGTACGAGTGACCTTGAGGAGAGTAGTATAGGTGAGGTTGAGTCATGTTTCACTGACATTGCGAGGTCGTTTGGAGTTTATGCGAGAATGTAGGTGGGTTGTCTAAGACGTGGGTACAAGAACTTGAAGCTCTGATGCAGCCATTGCAATAGAAACCAGTGCATATTAGTTAAATCGATCAAATTTTGCTCATGAATTAGGAATTTGGTGCATACAACAATTTTAACAGGGACCGTTAAGCTTCCTCCACTTCAGCGAGGCGACTCAGCGAGTCAAAAGAGAGGAGCGTCTTGCGTGTAGCGGTGTAGCTTACAGGCTCTCCTGTGCACGTCACTGGGCGCCCTGATGAAGCAGTGGTAAATAATTTCAGACAGGTGTTTGATGCGCTTGTGCTGTCGATGTGGCTCGCCTTCATCCCTGCCTGGCTTCGTAAAATGCTGTTGTGTTGAAATGTTTATCCATTTATTTATCTTTTTTTAGTGTCTTCGTCATTTTTTCGGAATACATGTTTGCATTCTTTAGAGTTTGTTATTTATTTTCATTGATACGCGTACATATTTACTTTCATTGGAGTAAACATCATGACTGCTTTTTATGTACATTCGGGCCTCATTTCAGCAACATTGAAAGCCTTTTTTATTTTTGTATCAGTTTTTTTACATTATTCTAAAAGTTGGGGTGTTTTTTCATTTCACGCATGCATTAACTCATTTTTGCTGTGCCTGTGAGGTGTGTGCAAGCTTCGTTATACTCGTTTCTCATTTTGGCAATATTGAAAGCCACTTCTACTTTTGTGTCAGAGAGTATTTTTACAAAAGCCAATGTATATTTTTTTTGTGTCAATCAAACAACAACGGATTTTTCCTGTGCCTGTGAGGTGTGTGCAAGCTTCGTTGCTTCGCGAGCCTGGACTGCGCTGGGGGCAGCGCCGTGCCGAAGGGTGACGGCAGTTATGACTGCTACCTCGCAGCCACTGCAGCCGACTGCACCCGCACTCCCAGCACCGCCTCCTTCTACTTCATGAGGGCCATCAGTACTACTGATGGTGCAGGTACCACATCTGCTGCTGCTGCTACTACTGCTACATCTGCTGCTGCGTCAACTTCTGATACTACTGTGTGAATTGCAACCTCTAATAGATTATTTTGATCGATATTTTATTCGTATTTAGCTTTTTAGTATCGGAAGTTTGGCTGGGCAGTCAGGCTGCACAGAGATCTAACGATACTCCGAGGGGAAGATGAAACTCTTTTTTATTATCATACATCATAAATTAATTAATCGGGCATTTTGAGCTGAGCGGGAGGTACGGTACAATAAAATTTGATAAAACGGGCCAGTAAAAATTTTACCTAGTGAGTAACAGCCTAGTCGTTCAAATGAGCTTCGCATTAACTAGAGAGCGAACGAGCTGTTGACAATATCTCTGGAGATTCGAAAAGGCTAACAAATTTGAAGCACGTTCCCTGCTCGACAGGACAGTACAAGATAGTGTCCGGCGACTTCAGGGACGGCTCACTGGCAGCACTGAAGCAAGCATGCGCCTCTGAAGGCCTAGAACTGGCCGTCCTGGGGTCTGCGCAAGATTCCCAATACATAGCAGATAATCGTGAGTTATGCAGCCGTGTTGTATTGTTAATGTAACTAGGACCATAAAATGCAGTTCTGAAGTTACTTCAGTAGCAATGGATATGAAAACTAGGAAAAAGCAAATTAAGGGAAAGTTTACCTCGCGCAATTGCTCCTCCAAATAAGACTTCATCTCACGTGCCCCTCACCCACTCGCACGAGATGTTAACGCACGACATCCTCAGCATACGACGTACTAATTTTAAGCACCGTTTTGTTTGCGTTCAAATGTTTAGATTAATTTATCCTAAATAAGTGCGCTTGAGTCAGGAGCATATATTTTGAATACTTGGAGCTAAAACTCTCCAATACAAATCCAATGGCACCTAAAATAAGTACGGTATGTGTTGAAGATCACATGCAGCTGTAAGCATTTACCAGATCACCGTTCCCCGGCCACCCTACGAAAATAACATTTTAAATTGTCCATCAGGAATTTTATACACCAGCAAACGAAGGATTTCAATAATTATACTTAACCTTTGACACTACAGACCAAGAATTCTACAAATTTCGATAAAAAGCATGATCTGAAAGTATAATTGTACATACACAGGAAGGAAATAGCTGATCGCAATGTTGAGTTTTATCCATATAATTGGTGGCTTCTTAGAACATGGAAGGGGATTAGAATCATCTAGATTTTACTTTTATTTTTAAGGAGAGGGGGGATTTGATATCTCTTTGACTTGAATTGTTCAGCAACGAGTACACATGAATAACATTTCAAAGCTGTCTTCTCATAACACGGCCTGGAGTGAAACAAGGCATGAACTTTGATATGTTACCTTCTCGAATCATACCTTCGAGTGACGTTATTCCTTTCGCTCTCTTATTTCAGACTGAGACGCACGTACTTAGATTCTAAATTTGCTCCAGGCTTGTCGAATTTTCGGTACAGTTCTGGCTGCTCATGATAACCTCATTTGATCTGCTGTGGTGTGACTTTTTGTGTACTTTAATGCCCATCCGTAAGGCAAAAAACAGAGGCATTTATTAACCGATGGTCTTGCATCCCCAAGACGACTCGGATTGCTGGCTCGGGCTCAACAAAGTTGCCGATGGATGGCTGTTCAGTGACGGAACTCTTCTGAGCGCCACCGACACCGAGATGCACGGGGACGGAGAGAAAAAAGAATGCTCAATAATTAAGTCTGACGGCAGCATTCACGCAAAGGAGTGTTCTGAAACTAGTGGCTGCGTGGTCTGCCGATAATGAATGATGGCATCACGCGTTGGTTTGAAAGCTCGGTTTCGTTTCTTAACTTTCTGGTAGTCTCAAGCGTAAAAAATTTGGGATAACTCATAGAATACATACACTTCCGTGGATTTTGAATTGTGTATTCGCTTCAGGTTAATCTAGAGAGTTTGACTTGGATGTCTCTTGAAGAATTTACTCTAACTATAATTTCATTGTATTTTTAAATATTTTCTAATTGTTTTGAATTGATCTTTGCTTCGGGTAACTGAAAAGAATAGTTCCGAATTTACCAACATCATAAAATTAATAATATTCTTAGCACCAATAAAGGA
Organism: Orchestia grillus; assembly: GCA_014899125.1. NCBI lineage: Eukaryota > Metazoa > Arthropoda > Malacostraca > Amphipoda > Talitridae > Orchestia > Orchestia grillus. Next base: position 5,128 of record VOMN01028089.1, on the reverse strand, counting down.
GATTTTCTCAGTCCATGCGTTCATGAAAATCAACTGTAAGCTGAATGCTGTGTAAGCAGGAAAACTAGGCAGATTTTTTCCTAATAAATTTTAATCCAAAGTTCAGCACTCGGAGCACATCATCGCAAATATGAAGAAACTGGCTACCAATTGACATTCAAGCTCGAACTTAGGTAGAGTTATTGACAATTTCCTTCTTTTCTGGCTACAACTTCAGTAGTGGAAGAAATACTCGGTGGAAACCTAGCGGTAGGTCCTTACGAGGTCCTGTGTGCTAACTGCGCTCGTCTTTAAGAAGGGAATAAACCAAATGTATACGTGCTCAATATGTTGCAGGAAAGTACTCAAAATCTTCAACAAAAATGTGGCGTTGGCAAAAGGAAACTAAAGCGGAAATGTGACCTGATATTTTCTTTAAAAAAGTGTAAATTCGCATGTAAGGAAAACTTTCACTTTCAGGTGCTTTAGCCGAAGTACCTCACTTAAGTGTTCTTAATAGTATTCAATTTGTGAAGAATTTGGTTTCATGATTCACAGCATGGAATTTATTTTGATTTCCAGTCTATTTTCGTCCTTTTATGGATGGCACAGGGAAGTCTTGTACCCGTCGATGGCCGATAAAATGCACTATCCGGCTAAAGTGTATTCAACAGTCCCCGAGCGCACGCTCGATATCCCAGCTCTCTCCTGGCCATATTTAGACTCGTGTCGTCTTGGAATCTTCTCCGTGGGACATTCTGTGTCCTTAGCCCCTTATGGTCTGGATTTATTCCTCGCAGTTCACTGACCCTATTCTTCGAGTGGTGGTGCCTTGTTTTAATGAATTTTGAATAAAAAAACGAATGAGTAAACTGTGACAGGTGCTTTACGCTTGGCATTCGTTACCAGATGCTAAAACCGAATGTAAGCCCGTTAAAGGAATGTTCACGTAATGTGAAAGTTAAATTATCACCTAACTAAAAAGTCATACCAGGGGTTAAAGGATTTACTATAGTGCTCGAATGCGCATCACGCTTCGTCGCTGAGCGCTGAGTTGACTGAGATCTTGAGTCTCACCTCGCTCTCGACGGGATACTTGAGAATTTTGTTCTGAGCGCAAACTGTGATGTGTTTACCATGCAAGAAAGCATACAAATCATTCTACACCCATTGAGCTTGTATAGTAAATATTCTTGATTAACAAGTGCTAATAACTAAAAACTTGATAAATTAAAAACTCATTGAGATTACGTGCGTAAATTTTTGTGAAGGAATTGTTTTAAAACCCGAAGAAGTTATGACACTTCTTTCACGTATTAATAAACTTGAGTTTTATTAAGTTTGTAATAAATTATACGTGTGTTCATATTTGAAATTAAAATTTAACTCTGGGATGTGCACAGTGTGCTTTACATAATTTTTATTGACTAATCTTCAGGTAGTTCAAGGCACAAAAATTAAAAGAAAGAAAATTAGTCGCATTTGAAAAAAGAAAAGAGAAGTGACTGAACCTAATGAAGTTAAATGACATTTAAAATAAACGGGAGTCGATTAATTCAATTCCCCACACATGTCATTACTAGAACTGTTCTAAAAATACTTTGTTGTTTGAGTTACATTTGAGTTGGAAAAGTATAATATCTGCATTCACGTCTGTACGTCTGGAACTGAAAGTTTGAAAAAAGTGCCATGGCGGCCCGATGCAGCAGTTGGTTAAACTGAGTTTAATTACATACCTGGTTGAAGATATTTCTTGCCGTTGCGTTTTTTTGTTTGTTTGACTTTCCTATAATAAAAAATTTTCTGCCCCTGAAAGTAAACTTTTCTAAAAATTATTTACATTAACAAATACTGGAAGGATTTTCGACTGAATCGATTCGTACAATTTGACAACGGGGAAAGACATCTGAGTACTGGTATGAAGGGAAGATCTTTAGTATAATCTCACTGCAACATACAGTACATGTATGTTGTACATTTAGGATAACATTAATTCTGTACAAATGTATAATTTGAACTGATTGACCTCTAAGACTTCTGGAGCAGAAAGGTCCTCTGAGGTGTTAATGAAAACTGTACTGACCCAAAGCATCTGGGTCAAAACCGGCCGTTTTGGGTCGACGTTTTATTCGTCAGGAATCCTTCATTAGGAAGCTAAGTAAGTGTGCAGACAGTACACGGAGCTCTCGGCCTCTCCAACTCAACTGGTAATCAAAAATAAAACGAGACCTTCGCCACCCACACGTGTACAAGAACGTAAGAAGCCATCATGCAACATTTCCGTCAATAGAAAATGAAATTCATTGAGTTAACACGAAAGTCTCATTATACGGCTCGAAAATGCTTGGCACACTTAACCCATTTTTAAAACAGAACAGTTCAGAGACATGTTGTCTAAATTATATAAAAAGGACAATTTTTGCATTGAATGTACTAGAACTATTTATCTTCACCTCCACTGAATTCATAGACTGTGCTAATCCGAGCTTTATCTTCACGAAATGCCTTGTAATAAATAGCAAGAACCAGGCACACATAGAAGAGTCTAATAAACAAAATAAATCTCAAACAAGCCGATAGATAGAAGTGCCGTATCTTTGGATAACATAAAATAATAAAAACCTCATTAAATCATGATATGTAAATCGACAACGTTTTCTTGGCGCACTAAGAAAATTACCTGTAATTCTGATCGCGATCGAGCGCATATCAAAGCAATTCTGTACACGCGACAGTGTGTTGCTGTTCACCTTTGCTGTCGTGAGACATACACATTTCTGAAGCCTAATGCCTTATAGATGCGCGCAGCGATTGCATTGTATTCTGTTGAGTAAAGAGTTTTCGTTTCAGGTGAATTTTTTGGTGTAGATAGAATTACTTAGCTGCTCCTCCCCTGACAGACGCAGGTAGTCACTTCAAAGTTGGAAAAATTTCCGGTGGCATGATATTTTGATCAAACGTTCAGCGACTTAGAAATTTTATTTTTTCTTAAAAAAATTCAAAATAAGTCTAGAGAAATTTTATCGTTTTGCAAAATTGCAATTATTTTGAAATAATTATTTTCATAGACCATTAGCTATGTTTTGCAGTCACACAAGCAGCAAATCATTTTTTCGCACGTCCATAGTCCAACTTCTTTCCTAGTCATCGAAAATATACATTCAGGTTTACCTCGCACAATCGTGCTCCAAAACTTTTCAACGCGAAATTTTCCCTCACTGGTTTATAGCTATTTACGTCGGCACATTATTATGCAATGTCAAAGAGAATAGAAACAAGGAAAATGACAAAGACGGTTCAAAATCTTCAATTACGTTCAGTGTCACAAGAGCGTTCATGCATCCCATAACTTTATACGTCTCCTCTACTGAGATCGAAAGCGTAACGAACCTCAGATTTTAACTGAAACATCACAACAAGTTCCAACATTGAGCAGCCGAGTAACCTGAATTGAGCAAATGCTGGAGACGTCGAAAAGAATTTTCTTCGACCTGAGAGGAATAGGTACCGTGATCGCTGACTGTTTGGAAAATAGCATGCAATAATTGTCACGCTGACTTAGTGTTGAGAAGTTTGACGTGTCATAACTAAAGAATAAATTGTTCAAACATTGATTGAATCTTGCACTGAACTCTGTTTCAAGTTTTTCTGTAACATTTATTCTCTATTGTTTTAATTCAATTGAACATCTATTAATAACTTACATTGGGTAGTCGAGTTGAAAATTTTTCATCCGCGTCATTCTCGACTAAAACTGATTACACTGTTAAATGCAGTTCACTTTATTGCTGCAGTGTTGATACTCGCGACATGTAATGGATGATGAAATAATGAAACTAATGTGCCTTTGAGGAACAGTGCATTATTCATTCCACGTACCCTTGAAGAACTAACCTAACCTCGCCGCCACGGGCTAAATGTCACCTTGACTAAAGTGACCCTGAATTGAAGAGATGGTTCTTTCTTGTATGAGATGGGTGAAATATACATCATTTCTATCTTTCACTGGCAAGGAAGTATCATCTTATTCAAAGTGTAAATAAATAGGTGTGCTCTGCAGCAAAAGCCTGTGAGTCACCATATCGCTATAGTGTAAATTTTCCATACTTCGGAGCTATTTTACCATTCCTAAGCAAAATGCCGTGTACGTTGAGGCCCACGAAAGGCTAAAATGGCCAACCAGAACAATTCAATAGCTCTAATTTGCTTGTAAATGGAGTCACTTATAAAAACGTCTCCCTTACCACAGATTTCTGCTTTAACAGCACAGCGGCAAAGAAAGATTAGAGCCCACAGTGCGGAAGAAAAATCGTACGTTCTCTATTTTCTTTAGCAAGTTCATGTGAATTAGCTACTTTTACCGCTTTGCCTCGACAACCCTGATGAACTTACCAGAAAGCTCTTCATGAAACGCATCCACCCGCCTGCCGTATCTCCAAGCGATTTTCAGCGACCATCGAATTAGGGTCACGCGACGACATCGGCCCTCATCTATCTGTGTCCAGCAATAAAACATAGCCTGCAATTGAAGCAAGACAGTCCGAATAGATCAAATAAAATATAGCGAGTAATTCCTTGACTTATTGGAACATATCAGATATAAATTTCTTGATTTACTGAGGACCCTCATTAAGTTGATAACCACCGCACTTTTCCTCAGGTAAAATAAGCATTCCCATAGCACTTATTTTTATGTTCATCGAATGTTCATTCTTAATTTTTAGGAACAACCAATGTCCAATAATTATCTGTTTTCGAAAATAAACTGTACCACGAGTGTTTTCTAAAATATCTGCAGCATGAAACAAAAACTAAAAAGAGGGAAATTACAAGAAATTGACCTTTGAAATCTTTCAGTACTGATGTTCTTCTTTATAAATTGGTTTCGTTGTTCTAAGTTCTTCAGCGTGACCGAGTCCCAGCTAACAGAAAACTGTGATTTTTCAGATATATTCTACTTCAGTCAGTTTTTATTTTATCTCCGATTTCCTTAGCTCATGGATCCAAAGTAGACACAGGATTATTCACAGAATGTACATGCTGAAAATCATCCACTCCTGTTGGGTCAGCTTCTGTAGGACTAAGAATATCTAGTTATAGTTTTATCGTTGTAGGTTAAAGATTTCGAAACATCCACTGGGTTGTTTAT
>VOMN01028088.1:0-14071 GCA_014899125.1 Orchestia grillus | reverse complement strand
TTCCATTCTTGTGTCGCATTGTTGATTCCTGAAGCTCCCAAGGACAAGGACCATTTGTTTTTAATTTATTCTAAGAGCGAGTCCGTTATTTTAATTAACCGTTCAGAGCATATAGAAACACGTGCCTAAGACTGCTCGTAATCACGTTACCAATGAAGTAAATAAATAATTAATATTCAGTATTCATTTCATCACAAAGAAAATAGACACGAATCATTTTCTATTCACTAGTGCTACTCTCATCATACTTGAGTATCTTTGATGCCAAGTCGAGTCTGTTGGCTTTTCTTTTAATTTTTCATTTCCCTGCCTTTGTTCTAACCCCATAAGCGTGACTGTTATGGAAAATTAATGCGTAATTATGTATCAGTGATGAAACAATTTTACTGCAGGTTTACCAACGTGGGGTGGTCACTCCTATGGCCAACATCGAGACGTTCTGGAAGGACTACCTCGATTTTGAGCGTAACATCAATCCCATCATCGCAGAAAAGGTGAGCCCGTGATTATTCCTCTTTTGTTCTCCTCAAACTTGATGTTGAAGTCTCTTCGTTTGTCAATAGTGTCAGTTTGTTTAATGGTAGTTTATGGATGTAAAATATATTTGCAAATAAACTCTTAGGTGCATGTATGTAGGTAAGTAGGTACTTAATTACTCAACAATACCAATTACTTAACTTATACCATGTCTGTAATTATATTTTGTTATTTTAAGCTACTTATTCAGTTATTGTTACTTATTTAGCTTATGTAGTTATGTATGACCTTAAGTTAATTTATTTACATCAGCGTGCCATAAATTAAAACTTCTCATTTCTCTATATGTTACTCAAATCGCCTTGTAACTTATTTAAGACCACAAGTGGTGCATGTTCTGATTCAAGTCCATTTTGTTATTTCTCATTTGAATGTAATACTACGTCCCATTTAAATTACTTCTGGTAAATAGACGTTTCACGTGTAAAAAGTTAATGTTCACTGGTCCATATTTCCTGTTAGCGGATTTTGACCGTGTGGTACGTTTTCATTTGGCGTTCCGTCATTGGTAACCACCCACTTTTTTGAACGTAAAGAACGTAGAACTGTTGAATGAGCGTTGTACAAGTACATGTTTCTTTGGTACCCCTCACGACGTCCGTTTGTCTTGTGGTCAGATGAACATCGAGCGCGGCCGTGACTTCATGAACGCCAAGCGAGTGGGCAAAGAAATGGAGGGTGAAACGAGAGGCTTGAACAGGAACCTGCCCAGCGTGCCTCCCTCCGGCCTGCCTGAGGAAACCAAGCAGGTATCTCCCCTAATTCTTTGCTCGAGAATCGTCTTATTTGATAGTAAACTGTAGAGTTGGTTAGACAACCGTCAAGTTGGATGGAGAACCGTCACCCCTAAGAGGACCGAGTATAGGCAATAGGGTTAGGTTTGTCTATCCTGCGCTATGGGAACTGGCATCCTCAGGAGTGCAGTGTTAGGTTACCTCGGGTGTAAATTGGCCTTCTTGTCCATTTAACTTCTTTCGATTTTCATTCCTTTGCCAGAGTTTTTTCATGTTTTTTTTCTTCTTTCTCCTAGATTTGCTGCTTTTATGCGCAGGAAATTCTGTATGGGAACACATTTGTGCACAGATTCCGCGTTTGCTACAGTCCATACTGGATGGTCCATCTTTCCGCTGTTCAATCTTTAATCCAGTTGAGAGCTGCCTCTAACTAATTAACTGATTATAGTGGTAAAATAATAGTAGTAATCATAATAATAGTAAGTAATAATAACAGCTATCAAATTTGTTAGCGATCCATCATATTATTTTTTCTAAAAATGTTTAAAATGTTGTGGGGAATTATCTCAGTTGGAGAACCATCGAATTTATCGCGACTGCAATTAAGAGGAAGAAGCCCTTTAGATGACGCCTCACTTCAAGCGAACCAATATTATTACAAGTTGACATTCAACTATCTAGTAATTAGTAAATTAACCCCTAGATGTTTCTAACGAGTATTTCCAAGTATACAGCATGTTGAGCCAAGAAAATTTTTGCTTTATCCCAAATTTGACAGCATTCAGACTTCAGGTCCAAAAGTCGGTAGTTTAATGAATATCATCCTGTCCCTAAATATCTTTCGTGGATAATTAATGAATCTTCTCTTGCATGTAAACAGGTAGAAGTTTGGAAGCGCTACATTCGCTGGGAGAAGGACAACCCGCTGCGTACGGACGACCAGACCCTGGTGACCAAACGCGTGCGGTTTGCATACGAGCAGTGCCTGCTGTGCCTCTCCCACCACCCTGACATTTGGTATGAAGCTGCCCTCTACCTCCAGGAGTCCTGCAAAATACTCTCAGAGAAAGGGGTGAGCCTCATCCATTGTTAAACTTTCATTTTTGGCTGTTTTTGTGCTAGAACGTGGGCAGTGCAGTGCCGGTATTTCAAGGCTTTCAGCTACGGTGAACGGAGGCAGGTGTGCTGGCGCCCAAGGGGTGTGGTGCGTGCATTGTGACGGGAAGTGTGTTGTGACGACCGAGTGGGATATCTTTTGGAGGCAATTGGGCTGTAACTTGTGTTGTCGACGTCATCTTCGAAGTATCAATTATCATTTTTGTACTTTTTTCAGTTTACGTTCTTCTTAGCGTGAGCTATTTGTTGCTTCTACCTTCTATATTATCGTCTTTTGAAGAATTGAAAGTGTGATGTCATTGAAATGCATTGTGTCTCATTAATATAGCTACAATGTAAGTGCAATGTTGATTGCGATTCTCAATACATAATAACTGTAGTATTTCAAGAATTGATTGATGAGTTTATTTTAAAACAGAAATGTTTAATAGTTCCACAAATTCTGTTTCCTAGGTAGTCAATGAGAAAATCAGTTATCTGTTCCGTCTGACCCACCCAAAACGTTCATCTATGTGTAGATATACTGAACAAATATATTACCATCATAAGTATATGTAGCTGTGTAGTTGTTCAATATTGCGTCACATCAAATTAGATTTTGAGCAGTAACCTAAGCTCAGTTAAGACCAAAGACGTGTTTTTTTTTGCAGATATGTATGTTGAGGATTGATTTTGAATAGGTTTCCTTTGTGTAAACTGTTGCTCAAAATGGCTGATGTTACAGTCCTTTCATTTTAACACTCAAACACGTGTGCTTTATCGGCGACAAAAAAGTCTCCATAAAATTTATCTTTCCTTCAAATGATCACATCTTTTTTCATGCATTCAAGGACGTGAACGCGAGTAAAATATTCAGCGAAGAGGCTGGTCAAATCTACGAGCGTGCCATCTCCGGACCCTTGCGTAAGAACCAGCTGCTCTACTTTGCCTATGCAGACTTCGAGGAGTCGCGGCTGCACTACCAGGAGGTGCACAAGATATACCAGCGCTACATCAACATGCCTGATGTGGACCCCACCTTGGTGAGGCCCTTTGTCTGCTCTATTTGGCCCTCAGGCCCTTTGTGTACGGCACTTGTCCCTGCATTTGTGTACTTCATTCGTCCCTGTCCTTTGTGTATTCAATTTGTCCCTCAGGCCACTTGTATACGGCACTTGTCCCTGCATTTGTGTGCTTCATTCGTCCCTGTCCTTTGTGTATTCAATTTGTCCCTTAGGCCATTTGTATATTGAATTTGTCCCTTAGGCCATTTGTATATTGAATTTGTCCTTTCGACCTTTTGTGTATTCAATTTTTCCCTTGAGCCTTCGTGTATTCAATTTGTGTCTGCCCTCTGCTTACTCTATTTATCCCTCAAGCCTTTTAAGCACTGGATACAGCGAGCTTGCATACAGCGTTCTGCGTTTATCTCGGATCTTTGAGGGTTCATGAAGAAACAAATGGAGCTCCTGGTTTTTTGCTGGTAAACGCTTGGTGTGCAGTGTCTGTTGGATGGTTTTGAGTTTACAGTCCTGAGAGAATTAGGTCGCTGACAACCCTTCTGAGAGGCCTGGTGTGCAACAGAAGTCGTTGCAAGATCATAGATGAGTCTCGGTATAACGCTCGTGCAGGTCAGACAGAAGTCCATCGTGGCTACGAATTGAGTTGTAATAATTTATCGAGACATTTGGATTGAGTACGTTAGCGTTCTTTGCATTGCTGGAATGTTGAATATGAAAATCATTTAAATAATTATGTTCTTCCTACGCGTTTGGTCATACTTGAATCGTGCATGAAGTTCACTGTTCAAAGTATTTTTTATGATGACCAATCGCTTTTATTATTAACTCATGTCTCGACGTTGCAAAATGTTCTGAGGAAGACCATATCACTTCCATTGCCTCATCCTCGTCATTATAGCGCAAAGCTTTTTATTTTTGTAGTGCAGGTATTACCAGATGTCGGTAGTGAAGCTTCTTCTGATGCGCCTGAAAGGATTTAGAAGGAAACGTTTCGCTAAATCCTATCCTGATGCTTGTTGCAATGTACAAACCCTTTAGGGGCCATCGGATAGCCAAAAGGGTTAGGTTTATCTACTCTATGCTACGAGGACTAGCCACTCCATGGAGTCACTGTTAGGTTACTTCAGCTCTATCTAGACCTTCGAGACTTCTATCTTTCTTGGCCATTTTTGCTTCTTTTTATTTTCATGATTTCTTTGCTGTTTATTCTTTACATTTTCTACGAAGGCTCACCCTTGGCTCCACTTTGCAGGCGTACATTCAGTACATGAAGTTCTCCCGGCGTGCGGAGGGCATCAAGTCAACACGCGAGGTGTTCAAGAAGGCTCGTGAGGACTCGCGCACGCAGTTCCACGCCTACGCGGCGGCCGCTCTCATGGAGTACTACTGCAGCAAGAACAAGGAAATTGCTTTCAGGATATTCGAACTCGGCCTCAAGAAGCACCCCGACAACCCTGACTACATCATGTCCTACGTCGATTATTTATCGCATCTTAACGGTGAGCTTTGAATTACTTTTGAATTGTCGCGGGTTTTAGAGGGAGTTGTGCTACGTTTCTGTTTGTTTAGTTGTCTAGATTTTCAATTGCATTTTATGTGTGTAAATTATAACATGAGGTGTAGAGGAAACCTTAGAGCTCTGCCTTGTGATCGAAGAGTTGTAATTTACTATTTTAATCATGGAACCAAAAAAGAGAGATCATAGTCGCTTACATCTATGTATAGTGTACCTCCCTCATCATTGGTGGAACACTCGAATAAACGAAAGCTTATTCAAAAAGGGAGTTAGTATAGCTGCTACTTTTGTCTTGACTACGCCCATACACCGTATGTGTACTTACGAACTGATGGAGCGGTGTCTGCAGAACACAACCTCAAGTCCATCACAACCTTTACTAGGAACAGAGAGTGCGCGATCGAGGACGCCTCTATTCTTGCTAGGACTTCAGGGCTTCTATTTTTCGTGACCACTTTACTTTTTTCTTTTTTCGTGCCTTCTTTGCGAATTATTTGTTACCTTTTGTTGCCCCTGATTCTTAACGTGCCGTTTTTATACGCACTTAATCCTGTATGGAACAAACTTGTGTATAGAGTGTATAGATTCCACGTTTTTCCTAAAGTCCATGCTAAATGGTCCCTCCTTTTTGCTCTTTTTGGATCGCATTTCGTGGGATAGGAAGCTTTAAACTGACTAATAATTTGATCGAAGTAACCATCAAGACATGAATATTGAGGTAGATGCTCAGTTCGGGTGTGCTAATGTACTTTGTGCTGCAGAGGACAACAACACCCGAGTGCTATTCGAGCGCGTGCTGTCATCAGGGCAGCTGAAGAACGAGGACACGGTGGGGCTTTGGAATAGGTTCCTCGAGTTCGAGTGCAACGTCGGCGACCTCGCCAGCATCGTCAAGGTTGAGAAGAGGCGAGCGCACGTCCTCCAAAAGGTAACGTGTGGTCTTCACGGCTTCGCTCTGAATTAAGAAATGTTGCGTCGAAAATGTTTCCATATACTCGTGTTTGTACACTTTTCTCGGCCGGGTTTATTTCTATAGGTCATATCGGGCAATAATCGATTTGTCAAGCTCGTCACGTGACCTACTGTTCTTTGATGATACTTCGCTTCTCTATTGTGCCCTGGCTTTCAATGAGAAGCCTGACGAAGCCTCGTTTTATCACCGTGAAAAATGTCTGTTGGAATAATCTCCCCGAGCCGGCATTCCGATCCGCCCGCCTGCATAGCTGGACGCCCATGCATTCGATTGCAGTGTGGTGGGAGCAGCTTTGGTTGTGCCAAGTTGTTTTAAAGTTAACAGCTTTGGTTGGTGCAAGTTGTTGTGAAGTTCAGCATATATTCAAGCAGGTTTATAGGCTTGACCCGGATCTCTAATGTACCAGTGCTACAAGTTCAGACCCTGTATCTGAGACCGTACTTAAATTACCCTTAATGATAACGGTAATCTGAGACTGAATTAGGGTTAACCATAACGGTGACTAATCTGAGACTGTACTTAAGTAATCTTAATGATGACTCTAATTTGAGACTTTACCCACGTAACCATAATGATGACGGTAATCTGAGACTGTACTAAAGCAACCATAATGATGACGGTAATTTGAGACTTTACACACGTAACCATAATGATGACGGCAATCTGAGACTGTACTAAAGCAACCATAATGATGACGGTAATCTGAGCCTGTGCTGGGGTTTACAGCTGCAAGAGTTCGAGGGGAAGGACACCGCTCAGCAAGTCGACCGCTACAAGTTCATGGACCTGTACCCCTGCACGCCTGACGAGCTCAAGTGAGTGTTGCGGCACCTGCCATACTGCCCTCTCATCTCCTCCCACTACCTGCACTCCTGTAATTGTTTCTATGTATTCATTTATTGAGTTATTCACTTCGGTATTGTGTTGCTATGCTTTGAAACTTTAGGTCAGGTCGTATGAACAAAATTGAGTCATTCGAGACTACTGTTGGGACTTCTTCGTTGGTGTTGCTAGTAGTTGGTATTGGTAGTTAATTAACGCTAATGACAACGTGGCGCTAGTGAGAGCGTGATGCTAGTGAGCTCGTGACCCAAACACTTACTCTGACATAACACTGACGATGACGCCACCACATCCCCGTGAGCGGCCCTCTCGGAGGACATAGGGTTAGGTTTGTCTATCCCAGAAAGGGTTTAGATTTTCACGAGATTTGAATCGTTGAAGATTTAATGTATGGATTACTTTCTCCTTCGCGAGGCATAGGATAGGCGATAGGATGAGGTTAGTTAGGTTTGTCTGCCCTTCACTACGGAAACTGGCGTCTCCAGAGGGACGTGTTCTCTCAGTTCTACCTTGGCCTTTGGAACTTTCGTGATTCTTGCCCACTCGACTTTCAATTTTTACACCTTCGCTGATTATTCTTCATCTTTTCTTTCACATCCTTCTTAACCTTCTCACTACTACTTTTATTTTTGAAAAATAAAAGTTATGGCATATATTACTTGTTCATAAGTCTAGGATATTTGGAAAATTAGTGAAAAAATTCCGACTTCCATAGATAAGGTTACAGGTCCTGGCGTATTTTGTCCCATCGGTATTTCATAATGGGATTATATATCGTGATGGGTTTATTTGAAACACTTTCATTGATGGAACGTTATTTATTAGAGCAAATACGCATAAAAAAATTAGAATATGGCTTCCATTTTTTGAGAAGCCGTGGGACGCATTGTCCCTATTCGGGAGCGAAAGGGTTAAATACTTGTTCTTTCTATACGCAGGGAATCCCATGTGGGAACGCATCTTTTTGCGTAGATTCAACATTTTCTAAAGTCTATAGTAAATGATCTGTTTATTTCAGAATGGTCTCTCTTTGGATCACGTTTCATGTGGATATGGAACTTCAAACTCACTGATAATCTATACTGTATCAGAAAGGACGTTACTTTAACTAAGAGCATCACTATTATGTCGTCTTGGTCGCGGACACGGCGGGTGAAGTCGAACACTGCAATGATATATTAATTCGCTTCCATTGAATCCCATTCCACTCGGATAGGAAGTTTTAATCAAACTAACTAATAATTGAATCTAATCACCAGAGCGATCGGCTACCGCGACATCAGCACCCACGTGACCATCAGCAACCCGCACATCCCGCGCGGGCTGCTTAGCCACGAGGCCAACGAGAAGGCGTTCGCCAGGCCGGACTTCTCCCAGATGATCCCCTACAAACCCAAGATCAAATACGTCCCTGGCGAGCACCCCATTCCAGGTACGGCCTGTGTTATGCGGGCCTCCTCTGGGTCATGTTCATCCTATTTCTGGTCTATCTTATTTTAGGTGCATCCTATTTCTGGGCTATCTTATTTTAGGTGCATCCCATTTGAGGTGCATCCCATTTGAGGTGCATCCCATTTGAGGTGCATCCAAGCTCTTCCCATTTCGAGACGATCCTGGTACTCTCTATTCAAGGTACATAAAACCCTTTCCGATATCGCCATAAGGTGCCTTGCATTTTGCAGTCAACTGAAATATTCTTAAAATATGTAAATATTTTCGTGTATTCAAGGTTTATAACTTATTATCAACAAGATACCAGTGCCTGATATGGACATGATATGAGCCGAACAAAATATTCCGAGTAAGACTATAGAATTCGATTAACCATTTCGTGTTGTGGCTTGTATTTGGCCAGCGAGAAAGAGTCTGGGACGACCCTTCTCTCTGACAGCTTAGCGTGACTGCCTTGTAGAAACTGCCGGCCTTTCTTCAACTCAGCTGCATGCCTTCATGGTATCGTAATAACTGGCAATTCTCCCCCATCAGGCGGAAGCTTCCCTCCTCCACCCACCGTGTCCAACTTGCTGTCCATCTTGCCTCCCCCGTCCTGCTTCCGGGGACCCTTCGTGAAGGTGGACGCGCTCATCGAACTCGTCCTCAGAATCAACTTACCTGAAACAAGTAAGCTTTTCTCCTTTGTTATTGTCTTCCACATTGTCGTATTAACTCTTCACCTTTAAAGTAATCGGAGTGTAATTTGTGTGCAGAGTGTGTGCTTGTGTAATGACCTTGTTAAAATTGTAAGGTGTTCTCACGTTCAATGAATCTATTTTGTCTGTGTTTTTATATTATAAATTACGTTTCTCGAAAGGTAATAAAACTTTACATACGTATTGTTTTTTTCGAGTAATGTGTTGCTCGTTGTTTCCTTGACCTCACCGAGATCTTCATCTGTGATTGGCTTGAGCAGGTGACCAATGGAGCGGGAGCAACAAGCACAACATTCGCCTCTTTGATTTGTCCAAGTCTGTTCACTGGGTCACGGACTCCACTACGGGCGAGAAGAAACGCAAGCTTCTTGTGACAGGTTTCAACGGAGCTGGTGCTGGCAGCGACGATGAGGATGCTGACAACAGACCTAACCTTGCCAACGACATCTACTTGGCGCGGCAACACAAGCGTATGAGATAGAGCAACATGGGCACTGAAGCGAGGACTGGCACTCGGACAACAGCGTTCTCACATATTGAGCGACGGCAGTCGTTTTCACATGGATGCAGCGCGGCTGAAGGTGATCGCAAGCAACGGAAGTTTTCTGAGCAATCGCAGTCATCACAACGAGCGGCGATTGGGTCGAGGTCATCTCAAAGTTACAGAAATGCAGAGTCGGGGTTTGGGAGGTCAAGCGATGGTGGGATTTCTGGTAATGGCGAAGAGGAGGTGGCGTGTGCTGGGTTCAAACTGCAGTCAAAGTGTGTAACATTTGCGGAGGATGAAGAAACCGACTGCGTTTTTTCTGGTCCCCCAAAAGGTTACGATGTGACAGCGCCATATTCGGATCCTGTGTCTGAAGGTGACCGAGATAACGCTGCACGACGTCTCTGGAGTGCTGTTGAGCCTTCTCCCACCTATGGGCCTAAAATTGAGGAAGAACCCCATTTCTGCCCCGTCTGGGAAAATAATGCATTTGGAGATTTGGAACTGAGGAAATCAACTTATCTGTCTGACGATGGCCACTCTGTTGACTATAACAATAACTACGACAACGCATATAGTTCGTCAGACTTGCAGCTTATCAACGATTTTAATGATGATTATCTGAAGCTAATAGGTGCAAATGTACAGGACAATACTGGTAGCAATGTCAACAGTTTCATAAACTCGCGTGCGCCTCTTAATCTTCAAGACCCTTACTGGACTCCGCCAGGCTCATCAGGGCAGAACTGGATGTCTCTGACGCGGAACTCTGATTTTCCCATGATATCTTGCCCTGGGAACGTCGAGAGCTGCTACTCAAACCCACCCAAAGGGTTCCCACTTACGTCATTGTCTGCTTACCCGAACGTTTCTGCTAGAATGCCTCAGACGTCGAATTTTATGAATTCTTTGAACTCGTATTATTCGTTCCCTCCGAACACCAACTCTTTCTCTGCAGCTCCTCATCCTTTAAAATCATATGCATCTGTAGTTCGTAACATGAACTTGAACCCGTATTCTGCAGCGCAGAATATGATCACTTATTCCCAAGCCGTTCAAAACAGTTTCCCAGCTCACGGCAATTTGTCATCCGGTGTTCAAAACATGAACGTATTTTTAAATTCAAATAATAACAACCTGGTGCCTAACTCTACCCATAACATGAGCTCTTATGCTTGTGCAGGATCGAACATGAACCATTTGCTTAATTCGAGTAACTTAAATGCTCACCCTTTTACTCGAAACGTTAGCCATCTTGAACCCCCTGTGGATTCTTCTTGGATTTCTAAAGCCCCTTACCCTAAAGAGTTGCCCACTGCTCTGCGAAGTGCCGAGTCATGTGGACAAGTTTTATTCTGTAACCCGAATGTGACGTACGATTCGGATGTGCCTCATTTGACTGTTGCTGACTGTTCCTTCCTCGGCCGTGATTGGTACGGTGAAAACGTTGATTACCGGCGAGCTGTAACTGGATTGGTCACTTCATTCACAGATTTGCAGATAGACGATTGTGTTGGTCTCTGATGCTGCTCTGGGAAACATCAGACGAGAGTCTTCAGAATGTGGGTGCTTATGTTCTATCCTCCCTTTCACGAATTTTTGACAATCCATTCAATTCTGTTTGCTCGATCGAATTTAAAGTTAGTCAATTACATCTGCAAGAGAATATTTCGACGCATTTCTCGCTGGAGCTGAAGGACATCAGTATTTCATTCCAATGCGCTTCACTTCAAGAAAAACAGATTTTTTCTCCTAAATTTTTTGCTAGATTCTTTGAAAGATCAATGCCTATTTAAGAGCTAAGACATGACGCATCCGTTGCTCGTGCGCGCTCAGGTGAGAAGAAGTTTTTGACCTTCGTTCAAGATCTTCATTTAAATAACTGTGGGCTTCTATTTAAGTGATAATTGGTATACCCTTAACTCTCTCTAAGTAGTACGTCGAGGACTCATTTGATATTCCTCTCATCTCTGAAATGCTTTCAGTCGACTAATTTTCTAAGAGATTTGAAGAATGAAAGTTGCAGCATCTACGCAGTGCCCTCTTAGATGCCCATGTTGATGCTCCATCTCGCGGTGTGTTCGCTGCTTTCCGAGCCTCCTTGTTGTTGCGCAGACATTTCTTCTGTACCTGATATTGACGTGTTGTAAATGTGCAGTCCTGCTTGTCGGCATTCTCGTCGTGTTCTGCCCGCAGTCGTTGCTGTCGGACATGACTCACAATCTATCTTCTCTACTCGCCCCAAAAGTTCTAGTGTAATGACCGAATTCTGAATCAAGGCCTTTGTGGTTGCCAAAGATTCCCATACGTCAGAAGCTAGTAGCTTTTTTCTTTGTACATACGTTACTGCTCCTCTTCGGTCACATTTGCCCGATAATTGCAATGTATTGTGCTGTTCCTTCCTTCCCAACATCGCGATGCGGCATTCGCTCGTTGCTGACCTTAAGGAAATTCAACTTCACGTTGAGTTTTTTCCTAAATTTTAGTTGTGAGCCAAGTATGTTGTGTACTAGGAATTTTCTCGACTGATTGTAAATATTTGCTAGACTTGTGAATGGTTTTAGTGTAGACATTTTTACAGAGTCTAAAGTTGCAAAGTGTCTAGGTGGCGCTGTTTATTCTGTAATTTTTGTATTATAGCTGTCTTTTACCGTAATAAATGACTTAATTTATGTTAGCGTATTCATTCTTTCTTTCTGTGTACCGACATTGTCCCAACCATGGCAGGCAGGCTCAACTGGAGCAGCCAGACTTTGACATGGAGAGGGCCCCCTCATGCAAGTATAAACCGGGCCCCACCATCGGGTTGTAAAGTTCCTGAAACCCAGGCATGCATAAGGAGCTGCCACAAGCTCGGGCGGCTGACGGTGGGAGGGATTCTCATCTCTACATACTAATGAGTGTGTGCATGCCCTAAGTGTGGCGACACACCAATAGACTACTGACCGCTTGGGGTCTCTCTTCCGGCCTGAGCCAGTCTGGATAGGGAAGAAGCAACACATCTTGACAAGATTGACGTTAAATTTATGCTCGCTTCTATCAAAATAACTATTGCTACTTCTACCCCGGTAACGACCTCGGCCTCTTAAATGGATCACTAGCCAACTCATTCCCTGATGACGACAGCTGTAACTCGTGAGGACAGCGTGGGTTTAGCGCTCTGCCGTGAACGGGTGGGCAACGAAACCCCATCGGACTGACTGCCCTCTAAACAAGGATATGACCTATCGTTCGTTTTCTTTGCACTTTAACTCCAGCATATGTAATATTGATAAACCCTGAGTTACTTTTCGGGTTTTGGACTGGCGGTGGAGGGGATTAAATCGCGGAGGAAATAACGCTGATTTGAACTTTGGTTCTCTGTACGTGGTGACTACCGCCTTTATTTGTTGCTTCTATTTTTTTAGAATATGAATCATGAATCCTGTTGGAACTGTCTTTTGTAAGCTGAAGTTTTCGCCGCGTTAAAAGCCTGGCTACTGAAGAGCTAGTAACTCTATTCTACTACTACCACTCGGCCGTAAATTGCTGGGCAGTGGGAAGCCCAGAACTCTGTTGCCCATCAATCTACTCTTCAAGTTGCGAAATTGGCGCTCTCCGCCCCTGTGCTCCTCAGACGTCTGAGCTTGCTACCAACCCGAAGATAATAGGTCTGCAAGAACCATGTGGAAAAGAATACAAGTTCCGTGTTTCTGTAACGTTCTTCGCTGGATGAGAACTGGAGCACCTCACCAACTCCTGGGTTCCGTAATGAAGCTTGTTTGTTTCGGACCAGGATAGAAGATCCTGAGGTACTAGTTACTTTTGCTACTACTCAATGGTTGACTACTACTTCAGCTGCTGATCTATCTAATATACTCCATGCTCATCCTTTTGAACTAAATTGTCTTTGCGGTAATGTAAACGGTAGAATAACTTCAAAATTTCTTGAAATCTTTGGCTTATGTGACCTCTAAAATGTGAGACGTGAGGAGCGACTTAGTGTAAGCCACTGAAACGCTAGAAAATTTTTTACTATTTCTACTCGGGTACTCTATCTGTGTCTTCGGATGTTCAGATTAGATCATTAATTAATTCAAAGCTCCTAGCCAAAAAATGTGATCTCAAGAGAACGAAAAGAAGAGACTATTGAGTACGGACTTTAAAACGTGGACTCGATGCACAGGTGTGTTCGCTCACAGAATTTCTCCGCGTGGAAGCAGATACTTGGGAAAGAAGAAGGAAAGGTAAAGAATAATTGATGAGGAACTCGTGAAAATAGGAAAAAGTGAAGCTGGCACGAGAGATAGAAGTCCCGAATGCCTAGCTGAAGCTAAGGTAAGCCGCTGAAGACAACCCAGGAAAGTGTGCCCGCACTTTCTACACCAAGAAGGAGAACACACCTTGTGCATTATTCACCATTTTCCGAAGTCCATGCTTAAATAAAGGGCCCCCTCTCTTTCAGTGCGAGATAGTCTGAGTTACTGAAGCGCTGCTCTCCTTACTATTTCTGCTACTCGTCTTAAGCTGTGCGGTTCTATTCTGGATGTCCTGTTTTCGAAGTGGTCTGACTTAAAGGGCTGGCCGAATCTTCAGCACACTTCTACCTCCACATAACCCATCTTATTTTAGACTGTAACCACCTGGCGGCACTTAACCTGTTAATGGGTATTGACATCATATGATGTCCGCGTAATTGTTGCATTCACACGGTCGCTGTCGGTTACACAGACCG
>VOMN01028080.1:0-14795 GCA_014899125.1 Orchestia grillus | reverse complement strand
AAACTATTTTTTTTTTTTCTTTCTTTCTTTTCTTGAACACGTTGCCTGCGATGATGCTATTTTTCTGGAGATAAACGAACCTCCAGAGCAGGTCACATCGCAGTCAACGCGCTAAAGCTATGTTAAGTGGCGCAATGAAATGAGGTGACGGCGACGCCGCATTTCCGTTCCTCTCATTACAACGTCAGGATGTTCGAAAGAGGACGCTGTCACTGCATTTGAGAGAAGCGAATTTACGTAAGGACATTCAGTAGAAGTAGGACTAGGCCCAACATTGTGTTATGCTTCTAAATGTGAGATATATGCATCTCATACAAATTATGGAAAGCCTAAACATATTCATACGCACTAGTTTAAATTTTTCACATTTCAAGTTCGGTGTTTTTTCATAGACGTGTTATTCTTGGTTTTATCCAGATGAAGAAGCTAGTTGCTCCTAATGAAAACAATATTAACATGGAAATACTGCGTCTCTGTTGAGCTATTCCTGGAGTTACAGAGACAACAATTTTACCCGGAAGCCAAAAAATACAGTAATAGTACCAGCAAGATTAAAATCTTTCAATAAACCCATCATTGTGGATTCCATTGAAGCATGTGATTCATGCTCGAATCCTATGCATTTTCAATCGAACAAATCCACTCCTTCTACGGTGGCCACGAATTTAAAAATAAGAGCAAAATGATTCTCCGGTCATTTAATGAGAATGAAGACGGAAAATGGTTCCTCCTCTCGGTGTCCTTTCTTCTTTCGTGAACTTTCTCCTCATCTTCTTGCAATGCAAGAGGATGAGGCAACACAGCAACTAGAAGATGACAACGAAAAACTCTGTCATGAAGCAAAGGAAATCATAGCAATAAAATAATCAACTTCGATATTTTCACGCAACGAATCTTCAGCAAAAAACTCCGGTTTTACACTCCACTGGCTTTCATTCACGGTCAATTTTTTTTTCTCTCTCTCCACGACGGCGAATATCTGCATACTCGTGCTATTGAAACTCTCTCTGAAGCATTGAATAAATATGCAGGCGAGCGTGCGCGGCTTATTATGTCTCGGAAATAAAATCAAAACAGAGCGCCACGCAGAACAAAGAATATATTCTCATTCTGAGCTCGGAACTGAAGGTTCATTCATGGTGAAACATAGCGCGGCGATTGTATGTGCGCTGCTCGGACGGACGCCCGTGACGCCAGTGTTATTTCTGCGGCATGAAGCGAGCGGAGTCCCAAACATGCCCCAGCGCAAATAGTGCCGAGATCGTGACTACAGAACGAATCAATGTAGGGCGTAACGAAGCTGTCCCTTTGCAGTGTCGTGGTCGGATCTGGCCACTCATTTGTCACGAGTATCGTTGGTCCAAGCGCACGGAGCAGTTCGCTCCATATATGAGATCCGATCCTACTCTACGGAACTCCATTCCCAGAAGGAAGCAGGTCTTCCAGCGTTTGACTTAGGGTCAGTCTCGGCAGACGAAATCGATCCTTTGTTAAAAATATGTACGCAGCAGCCACAGCTGCAATTAGTCACGGCTCCAAAAATGAGACGCTTCGCCCAGGACTCTTCGAGACCGTCTTGCAAAACAAACCAAATGCTTCAAATTGAGCAGAGATTATGGATTTCAAGGTGTTCGAATTTCTCGATGCTGGCACTGAAAATAAACTATCATAAATGATAAAATGAAGCACAAAATGGCGGCTAGGTTATTATCAATTTTGAGTCCGGCGAAACTCCAACGAAGCTTTAGGGGCAACAATGGCATATACTTTTGACGTTGGAGAGGAGCCGTCGAGTCATGGCTATGAAACTACAGTAAAATACCCTTCATCGCAGAAAGCATATCAGGTCTACCCACCCAGCATACTGCGCCTTGTGAGACTTCATTTAGATAGAAATTCTTACATTTGAGATCAAGAGCGCTGCGCAGTTTCTATTCTGCCATAGAGCGGAGAAGACAACTTCTAGTCGTATCGACGACAGGCATTGTTCTGTACAAGCTGAAAACACCCAAGTTTTATCAAGTGTTGAGTAAGAAAAGAATCTCATCACTGCCATGCATGAAGCATGCAAACGTCAGCCAAGGAAATCGTAAAAAGCGACGCTTTTGCCGAGTGAGAAGGCGCTTAGTTTTTGGGGTTCTTGCGCTTCCTCCGAGCGGGGCGCAAGAACGGAGACCCTGATGCAGCGAGGGAGCTGTGACGCACGATGGCCGTGTAAAGTGATTCTTTAAATCTTTTTAGCTATTAATGCTCCATTTCTTTTAAGGAGAGTACGAAATTTCATTGCAAAGCAATGATAATGTACTTTGGAATAGGAGTCTGGCTCTTTCCTAGCCGTGAGTAGTGTGTAAAATGTAACAACTTTAGTACTTATACGCCCGGTTTGCTTTCTGAAAAAAAAATTATTTATACTCGAAGTAATGTCCCCATAATGCAGAATAATTATCTAGCTATCTTTTTTTCGTCTACGCATAAATTCAACTTTGTGAATTGCAGAATGATGCGATTTTGACAACGAAAGATAATTTTTTACAAATAAGAGTTACACATAAAGTTCATTGAAGGTAATTTTGTCGCTGTCGCTCACGCAGGACAGCCATTGGGGCAGCGAGGGCTACAGATTTTTACCTGTGAAATCTGTAAGATTACGGACATATATTCCTTAATATTAATATATATAACACAGTTATTGTGATCACGTCTTAAAAGTAAGAGCTAGTTTGACGTTTTTCATAAAATTAAAAACAAACTATTAAAAAACCAATCCTACGCAAAATTTAAAGCAAATCGAAAATACGCTAAAGTATTTTGAAGTTTGTAGGGAAAGTTGAGTACATTCTATGTTCAAATATACTAAGAAAATATCAGGCAGAATGTTCATGCTACAAAAATTATCATCTCGCGCTCTCTACGCAGAATAATTTGATACCAGTTATGATGGTAGAGCTCGGTGAAAATTTTACAGTAGGAAATTTGTGTTATCCAAACGATTGTCTTATGTTATATATGCATTAAAATTTCGGTGCTAGTTATACTAGTAGTGACTGGGGAAAAGCCTGCACCGCAGTGTTTATCACATTCAGATCACACTTTTACGACATCTTTCCTACGTATGTTTATTGCTGACCCAATAGCAGCGCTGGGTAAAAAACTTGCTAAGTAAAATATACCATATGCAAATCATAATTTTACGTTATCTTTACTAGATAATTTTATTGTTATTAAAACAGTAGCGATAGTCGAAAACATGGGAAGCAAGCTGTAAGAATTCCACCAATGAAGCACCGTGTTTGAGGTCATAATGACGTCGCATAATGTAAAAAACTATGGATGAAAATCACGTTCTCGTGAAAAAGTCTCCACTTTACCCTTCGTTCTGGGACGAGACCAACTGATAGTTCAACCCTTGTCAGTTGGCGGGGTAGAGGAGATCGTAACATTCGCCAAGTCTACTAAACGAGAGGCTTCTTCAAAGCGAACTCTAAATGAGCAATACGTCTACTGTCTACTAAGTTTAATGAGTTTATTAAGTTTATCAAATTTTTCAACTGCCAAAGCTGTGTTTAGTCCTTCAATTGCTAAAGTGGAATGAATTAAGCTTTGCTAAACATGAGTAGTCTCGAGTTGGGAAGATTACCGAGAAATTCTGAGCAAATTTTTACAGCAAGCGTATTTTTGCTGAGCTCTTTTCAACGGAATGTTTGAGAGCCAGCACCTTTTGAGTACAGATTTTTGATTTCCGTTCATGGAAATGCAAGGTTACAACTGAGGTTAATATTACATAAATTGAAATCCAATATGCCTCTAGAAAATCGCCCGTGCTAACACCAAGTTAATAATTAATGGCTCGTGAATTTTCCTATTTGACAAAAACCGACGGGTGTTTGAAAATACCCCATTCAAGGGTGACTTAGCACTACTAAGTTCAGACATGTAACAGAAGTAAATGCTAGTTATCCGGAGAACCAAAGGCTTCCGAAGGGGGAAAATAGAGCAGAGGAAGTTTTGTGCTTCTGTAGGTTATTTTGAGCTCCCCTAGGGGAGACGTGCATTTTTCAGGTATTTTTTCCCCGTGGTAGGAGACCCTTCACAAGAAATGCTTTGTAGAGCGGCCGCTGCCGAGGGCGCAGCTCGCTCGTCTCGCGTGCGAGCAGCTTCGGACAATTTATGGTGTATCCAAAAGATGAATTGATAAACGGTCGATATTAATCCATTTGGAGCAAGAAGGTATAATACTGGGAACTTTGGAAGCGTGAAAGTATCTCATGTAGGTGGAGTTCTGCAAAATTATCGCATTTGCATAACGTGAATCGACATACGTACAATAAGAATTCATGTGAGAGCAAAAAGAGCTCGCACTGTAAACTTTGACGCTTGAAACCATCGATAAATATTTTTTTGAAAGCATTCTACGCGGTGCAGTCCTTTATTGACGAGAAAGGGAAGAGAAGAAAGAGCAAAATAAAGAAAAAGTGAGAAAGAAGAAAGGAAAAAGTACACAAATAAAAAATGTTGTCCGTGTAACCGGAGCCTGTAGAGCAATATATTATCAATACTCGCTTTGTGTATGGACGTATGGCTTACTACTAAAAAAACTGCTAAAGCGTATTGTTTTACCATAGTTCAGAAATAGATTCTTCACAAACATACTTATTAAAACAAACCCAATTATAATAATGACGCTATTTTGTAACTATCTGTCGGTTCTGAGAGCGCCACGAGGTGGACTGCCGAGTTGAGCTCCTGATTTTATCGGCTGCGTTTCTTCATTAATAGGTCAGGTTGTGCTGCATGTGAAAAATCTTCCCATTTGGCACCTATATCAGGGAATATAAGCCTGAAACTGGAGACTTAAAAAGCCTCATTGAGTCACATAGGTCAGTTGAGGCCTGTGGCACGAACACCACGGCATGGCATCGTCAATGTTCGGGCAGTGGAAGCAGAACACCAAAACGGAGAGCTGTGGAGTATCAAATTCGTTGATTACCACAATGACGCAGGCACAGACAGCAGGTGGCTAAAAACCGATAATGTCGTTAAAAACATTGTGTTCGCAGCCAAACAAAGCGTGGAAGCTGTGAATTAAAGGTTGACAGTTTGAACCATCTAACATTTCTGCATCAAGCTCAGAATATTATAATTCATCATGGATTTATAGAGCTCGTCTTCCGTGAGGGCTGAATAAAATAAAAAATAAAGATGCAAAATGTAAAAATCTATGAGCAAAATCCACGAAAATTTCTTCTAACATTTTCCAGCCCTACTGTACGGAGACGAATCACTGACCAAGACCACAAACAAACAAATATTCTCGCCCGACTTGAAGGTAGAGGATCCTGTCGCATCAGAGAGCAGAGAGCGCAAGCACCGCCGATGAGCACTGGAGGCCGCTCAGCAACAATGGCCTATAAATATAAGCAAGCTCTCAATAGAAATTCGATGGGTTCAGGCGGACACAATTGATTCAAAGAAGCGGAAAAATAAACAAGGCAGCGCTGGAGAGAGGCCGGGCATGCCGGAGAGCTTGCTCTTCGCGGTGGGCACGTCGACTCGTGTCCAAGAGCACGCACTGGAGGCAACAACTGCGACTCGAAATCTAAAATCAACGTCGGAAAAAACTTTCCCCGTCGTGGAAGCGCAGAAAAAATTGGTGCAATGATCAGTTTCGGAGCAGGTGTTCAAGCGGTGCACCATTGATGAACTAGAGAGATCTTTGGTTAGCATGTATTTAGTTTCAATTTTTTTTTGACGATGAAGAGTGACAAAACCGAGAAACGATAGAAAATACAAGGAATAATGTTCAAAATCAAGTGATATCGCCAGCATCCTCAAAGCAAAAGCTCATTTTTACTCATCGGCTTAAAATTTTAGAGGAATAGCCCACGAGACCAATGCAATGCACGGAGCGGGAACTTTAAGGTGAACTCTAAGAATCCGTGACGGTTCAAGAAGAGAGCGGGTGCACTGGATACAGGTCCCCCAGAGCTACATCCGAGTAAGAGCTCCTAACATAAAGGTTCAATAGCTTGCTATCTCAAAGTGATCGTCTTCTTGTGTGCATGGGGGTCAGCGAAGCCAATAAAGATAAAACGAACATTAACATCGAAACTCTTCGCTTTGCTCAGGGTGCATTTCTGTCGATAGTCGCTGAGCAGACTGGTCTTGGATGCAGATGTTGCAGATGTGTATGAATGACTTCCAACGTAGGGACTGTTTCAAAACACGCTTAAGTGTAAATGAGACGTTTTGGGAAAACATATGCATTTGTTCGAGTTCTTTAAATGCATGCCAAAATATATCGCAGCAAACTCTAAAGAATTTAAGTGAAACTTTTAACTGCTTTTTAAAGTGAGCTATCAAAAGGGGGAAAATTAAATCGTTGCAAATTAGTGACCTCATTTACATTCTAATGGACTCGCGTAATTTATAGCCACAAAACTACGAAGAACTTATTAGAAGAATGTAGGAGTTAAATAACAAACTTTAAACTTTTATATTACTTGTTCGAGATAAAACTAAACTTAAATGAGATTACAGGATCTTAAATGTCTCGCTGAGTTATCTGAAAATGCTGCACTAAAATTGACGAATCCGAGGCTGAGAAAAAGTGATAAAAGCAGTTACCAGTTTAGTCACTTACGCCAACGACAGTACATTCACTTCCACAGACAAGGGTAAGGCCTCGTGCAAAGATTTAGTGGAATTTTACGATGCTGTTTCCATTGATATCGCATTTTCCCAATGACCCTAAATCACACGTTTACCGAAGCCCGATTCTGTTGAGATAGAATGAGCAGAACGTGTGCCTAGAGAGTGGACGAGCTGTTTTGTCCCAGGTGCTGTACGAAAGCTGTTCAGTGATGATGCGAACTGAAATGCTGGTTTGTGAATTTCAGTTTCACAACCATGCTGGTTTCAGTCAAGTGGTGCCGTGGCATACGCGGTGCCGTGGCAGAGGCGGTGCCGGTGCCGTATTTCAGTGCTGTGGGCAGACGCAGTGCTGTGGGATGATGCGGTGCTGTGGGATGATGCGGTGCTGTGGGCTGATGCGGTGCTGTGGGCTGATGCGTGGTCGCACAAAATAATAAAGAGCTCACCTAGAATAGCAAAGCACAAATGAATATATTTACGGCAGTAAGCGAAGGGGGGCTTCAATCAGTAAGCGACGAATGACGTGATAAGTAATAGACAGAATTCATTTTCCGTTACGTTTCTTCAAATCAGCTTACAACACATGGTCTAGATGTTTAATCTAAATAAACAGACGCTAACACTGCGGGTTACTTTTCAACTAGGCCTCTACAGGCCGTAACCCAACTTACCATACTGTTTGAAATATGGCTGACGACTGCGTGAGCAAGTGAAAAAACTCCGGTAGAAATCTTTGAACACAATCACTGTCAAAATACAAACTTCAGAATCTTTAATTTTAAATTCTCCTTTTAATTCATGTTTTTGTTTTAGGCTATTCTTACGTTGTTCTAATTTCATTTTGCGACGTTCGTAATCACTTTTGGCCTAATCAGGTGCCGGCCGCCAGGTGCAGCAGTTCCTCAGTTAAATCGTGAATATTTTCCAGACAGGACCATTTTATCTCAAGCTGGAGCTCAAAATGTGTTCCAACGTTTGACTGGCTCACATACTTTACATAAATTTCAATCGGAATCAGGTTACGTATCGTGAAAATACCCTTGCTGGACCTCCTTATATCGTGTCCGCATCCTAACGAATTAGGGAGAGTAAAATTACCTGTCCAGACCCTAGGGTCCGGGTCCTATGAGCGAGACTGCGTCGTAAGAGGGTGTCCGCATCAGTGGTACAGAAAATTACATTATTTCACATGAGATTCGCCGTAAATCACGGGGCAGCATAAGGAATTAACCTCATTTGTCCCGCAAATTTTGG
This sequence comes from Orchestia grillus, assembly GCA_014899125.1. Lineage (NCBI taxonomy): Eukaryota > Metazoa > Arthropoda > Malacostraca > Amphipoda > Talitridae > Orchestia > Orchestia grillus. Next base: position 6,890 of record VOMN01028080.1, on the reverse strand, counting down.
GGGGCACATTTACTAGTGTACTTTAATAACAATATTTTTTGTTGATAGTGAAAATTTCGAATACCCGAAACGCGATCGTTCCCAGCGTGACTTCGTATTCATGACATAAAATTCCGTGAAGGAATAACATTCGTAGAAGATCGTGCACCACACCAGCAGCCCTGCAAATATACAAGGATGAAAAATATTGCACAGCAATGGAAACAAACCTAACATTCATACACTTATCACCTTTGAGTTGTGGTGGCGGAGGGGGAGAGGCTTAAGTCAAGTTCAAGGAGACATGAATGAGAAAAATTAATCAAAAGACGTACAGTTTTTGAGAAAATGTCACTGGAAACTAGTATGGTTACGATCATTCAGTTAAAAGACAACTTCACTGGATATAAAGACGTTTTACGAGTGTTCATCACTATAGCTAAACGAACTCAATACGTGCTTCCAATTACGAGTTCGGTTAATGAGGTGATGGAAACATAATTCAACAATACTCACTGAAAAATCCCAATCTCACACCCGCATAGCTTTCGCAGAATGTTATATCACTATTTATTTCACGTCACTCAAATGCTACTCGGAGAACTTAATTCACCTCTTGTGGACGTGGTGCTGGTACGCCTCGAGTTCACTCAAGAATCGAATTCACTCAAGATGGAAGTTCGGCTCGCGACTTCTCGCGTATCCACAATACTGAATCAATTAAGTCTGGTGAACGCGAGTCCGCGTACGAGCGTCGTAAGAGAACGCCACCGCCCTGCACGTAACTCACGATCACAAAAGCAAGCCTTCGAAGGAGCGGAGGGGACCAGCGTGAGCAAGGAAAGTTGATGTAACTAACGATAACATTGCTGTTTTTGCTCGCGCTGAGACGAGGACAAAAAGTGACGTCAAGCAGCGGGAGAGGGAGACTGAACTTCAAGAAGTGGAAGACGGGAGCGAAGATCAAAGAAGACAAGCGGGACCCCTGCTAACGGATGGTCATGAGAACAATGGGCGACTGTCGAAGGGACGTCCCAGAAAACCCATGCACCCTGAGACAAATAACGGCTAAAACAACCGCCGAAAAACGAAAGAAATTAGTTGTCTGTTTCACGTCCGAGAGAATCCTATAAAAAGTGCGCTTGTCGGGTGGCACCCGCGTTCAAAATGAAGCCAGATGATGTTAAGCTAAGGTACATTTCCGAGTGGATTACTCGGTGTTGATGACATAATATGTAAATAAGTTTGTTGAACGTTCTATGTATGTAAAAATGAGCTCAATGCTCAAAATTGAGTCCCAGTGAATGAAATTTAGGTTCCAACAGAACTTTTTTTTATTTTGAGCAACAATTTTGGCCTGGAGGTGGTACAATTTCGCTGCAGTTGAATGATCGACTAATACCATTGAGAAATCTGAAGAACTTACCTCAGACTTCACCAGCTCAGCCCTGACCACAAAACGACTACACAACTAGAAACCTGATCAAGGAATGGAGCAACTCAGTACAATAGAACCCTGAGCCAACGTAGCAAAACCGCAGTTCTCTAGCAGCTCGACCCTAACCAACAGAGCCCAGAGCTCTAAAGAAACCTAAGCTTCCGTCATGCAAACCACGGCCTTGAGCGCAACTAAGACTAGCTCTAGTTGTCACCTGGTGCGTGAACAGACAGAAGACCTATTGTGTCAACGGACGCTGATCTCCTGAGCAGTTCGCACCTCCCGCAGGCCCTAGAGGGCCGTGAGAGCGTACACCATTCGCCCATCAAACGTCTGATAAAAAATGCGCGGGCGAGTCAGCCTTTCTGCGCATCATTTGAATTCTTCAATTTATAGTTAGTTCAACCTGAATATAGGGTGCGTGGTATGAAATTTGATGTCTTATGAGATGATATACAAAACGGGGCTCCAGCTGTGCATTTACAGTGAGAAGGAAGAGGTCACATTGACTTGTGCGCTAGTTGGGTAACTGTGTTAAATTAAATGAGACATTAATAGCTATTACTCATAATTGGAAAGAATATTATAATCAACTCCTCAGTTAACTCCCTAAATGACATGGTTATAATCTTTCTGCATGTCATGTAAGCATCTATAAATATCTATTCTCGAAAGACTTATCTAAAACAAATATAAAGACCACGCTCCAGAAGCCCGGCTCGCCTGAATTGGGCGGGTGGCACGGCCGCTGCACAAATTTCTGTTGACGGTTCCAATCTGCGCTGAATCCACTATAATGTAGGAGCTGAATAATTTCTCAGGGAATTCAGCAATCGTAATAACAGTACACTTTCTGCACTTCTCACCTGCTATTTTTACACTCATCATCTCTAACGCATTTTTGATATGCTGTTCAACACTCATTTCTCCCATCGCATTTCCCCAAGACTGATTTTGTACTCATTTTCTCCAATACACTTCCCCAACCCTGATTTAAAACGCACATGTCCTGGAGCATATCCGACGCATGGTTTTTACGCACATTTCCGGTCTCGTGCAACGCACATGCTCGTATTCGAGCTGGGACTCTCCCGAGACCCTCTCGAGACCCTCTCGAGATCCTCCCGAGACCCTCTCGAGACCCTCTCGAGACCCTCTCGAGACCCTCTCGAGACCCTCTCGAGACCCTTGCGCAGCCCCTGCTTCTAACGATAAATCAGGTTAGATATGATGATGTCCATGTTACAATATTACAGTGCCCTATTATTTATAGTGTTTATCACCATTATGTACATGGAATAAGTAAAAATTCGGGAATGCGTCAGCTTATCTCATTTTATCTCGCGACACCAGAGGGCTCCGCGGAGCTCCCGATTAATAAACGCAGCTCTAAGCATTCCCGAACGATTCTGCGCAGCACCGAATTCAAGTGGACGAACTCAGAAAAGACTGCAAAATATAGTTATATCCTAAATTATGGAATGAGTCGTAAATATAGTACATTACTCAGAATAGGTCTAACTACTTCTTCACTTTCAATTCCAGCTTTGATGAATGACCTTGACATTTGACTCTTTCAACGCCCTTCTTGTCCAAATTTGAAATGACAATTGCTAGCAAATTACAAACTTTTAAGCTCTTCAAACAGTGGGTACGTTTAGATCAATTTATTTAGAAAGGTACAAACGGTTAACGTTCACATTAGGAAGAATTTATGATCAGCAATTAAATCGTACATTTATGTTAATTTTTTATTCTCGTAATGCACCCCGTGGACATAGGATAGGCGATAGGCAATTGAGTTTGGTTTGTTTGGTCTGTTTATCCTATGCTATGAGAACTGGCGTCTCCAGGGGGCAACTGTTAGCTTACCTTAGCTTTAGCTAGGCCCTCGGGACTTCTTTCGTGACCATTTGCTTCTTTTCATTTTTATGCCTTCTGTGATTAATCTTTATCTTTTCTTCCTCTTCCTTTTCAACATGCAGTTGTGCAGGGAATTTAATGTGTGAACACACTTGTGCATAAATTCTGCAATTCTAGAGTCTATACTAAATAGTCTCTTCTTTTCCAAGACTAAACGAAATCCGCTCAGTTCTCAGCAAGGTTCGAAAAAAATGTCACTCAAACCTGATGTACGAGATGCTAAGTTCATACATGAGGCATATGAAGAAATTAGACTGGTGTATATTTCATTAAATCAACAACTCATACCGATGTACATGTATGCATGACAAACATTTCTTATGCTTGTGAGATGCTTGTGTCGCTTACACATTTATTCAACGTCCATTGAAGAAGGAGCGGCGAAGAGCAGGAGCAGGTGAAGATAACTTCGCAGCAAGGGTTTTCGAGTAGGCTCAATTTATGCTGTTGTTTTATCATGACCTTGTGTGCTGCATAACGAGACTCGGCTGGTGCCGGCTCGCTATATAAACACACGTGCAGGGCCCTATTCGACAGTAGTGCGTCGAGTTGACCAGGCTAACGAACCAGACCACGAAGCAAGATCCGAACGCTGCCTCGAAGCTGGTACGACAACTTTTAGCGTTGATTGTGTGATGATTTTGGGGTATTCGAAGTGTGAAGTATTATGATTGGCTGGTTTTGTGAATGTTTTCATTTAATTGATTTACTTCCGATTCTTCTCATCATCTAATAACGTGTCTCCAACTAAAATTTTTGCTCATTCTTGTAAGCGAAATTGAACCGACTCCGAGCGTCGAAACATACGGGGATCTTCTAAAATCTTGGATTTCGCTGCTCGTCTTTGCTTAATCGATGTTCTATTTCTTGTAACGCTTAAGCGGTACATATGATGTAAAGGTCAAAGTACAGAGTTGGTCTACTGTGGTATAGGTCCTGTGTGCGAGGTGCACAGCGTTGGAAACTCTGTATGTACAGTGAGCTGAATTTGTGTTTTTTTTCATTTGTTACAAGCATGGCTTAAGGAGCCGATATAATTTAACTAAAGAGATTTCCGAGGACATAAATTAATATGCCCGGTGTTCAAAATCTAATGGTGCAAACTTTGACAGTAGATGTAAAAATCCAGGTGAACGATTTTTTCTTGAGTAAGTAAAAATTGAAGCACTCGTCGATTTCGAGATATCGAAACGCAAATGTTGCCGGTCTACTTTCCTTGTCAGAATAAAAATCGACACTGCGGGACTCATTGCAGATGATCCACGAGTGCTTCATCGTGTCTAGGAATCGCTTTTGAGTAGGTACCAGGCATGCATTGACGTAGCGAGCAGACACTTTGATCACTTACTGTAATTCAAATTCTTCAACGAAGTTCATTTAATAAAATAGGCTTCTATCATCTAACACACTAGGGACTGTCCCCACTATGATTAGATAGACTAGAAAGTCTATACGTTGAGCGTTGGCCACTATTTGCGTCGGGGCACAGCAAATTCTCGGTATCGTAGAGATGTGAAATGGTATGTGAAATGCTTCTACCAAGTATTGAAAAAACTGATTTCGTTATCCGAAAACAAAACCTAACGAATGTTTAGTTTTCACCTCAGGCTTCCCAGAAGACCTGCTGTATTAATTAGACTTTTCAATTTCTATAAGCCTATTGCTCTCAAATCAAATTGAAAGGCATATTTAAATATTAGACTCACGCCCTCATTCAATATGAAGTTCAATAAATGAAAAAGCTCAAAGATCGATCGTTCGACCCTCGGTGAGTAGCATGCATTGTTATCGACGTATTAGGACATAACTTTGTTTTCCGTATTTCATAAAAAGTTGCCAATACATACATACAACTATTAACTTCACTATCATCACGATAGTTCACAAATTTTGAGTTTTCCCGATTTTCCCTCAAAATTTTGAGCGTCCAAGGTCCGCTCAACGTAGTTTTCTCATTATAAGGCATTTATCTGAGCAAATCTTCAAACAGGCTCCACTTCAACGAATGGAAACTCGTTAGTATTTCGGAGCGGGAACTACTTGATCGATTCAGGACTTGTTTCATCAACCGTGAAATTAGTCGTTGTGTTCATCTTTGACGATCTGGTTACCAACGAAACTGAATGAAAAGTACCAGAGATCGCTACGAACTGATTCCTAACTTCGTGCTACTCTGTCGATCTTCGGTTTCGTTGCTCTGAAACGAGCTCTGGTCAACTGGCAGAGTTTTTGTTCACATGAAGTAATTTGGCTGTTCATATCATCGCATTCCAACGGTAATGAATAATCATTAATGTTACCACGTACAAATGGTAATGAATCATCAGTACTGTAACTATTCTGAAACAGAAATGAATAACAATTATTGTAAGCACGTTCCGACTGCAACGAGTTTCGACAATAATAATTTATCAAGAAGACATGTGTAGAACTTAAGGTAAGCAGAATGCTTCTCACNGTGGTTGGTATCTGCCCCAGTCAATGAAGAAGTTTTGCCAGCAGATCAAGGACTTCCAGGTAATTGTACTGGTTTCTTTCGGCTTGCGGTAGAACATAAACCTGATCGTGGAATGAATATCACTTGTACGAAGCTCAAATGAAATGTAGATGCACATGAAAAATAGATAAAGTTATTACAAAAACAATGGCCGATTAAACTGTTATGCTTCGAAATGTTATTTAGTGTAGTATTTTCTGTACATTTTGTCTAAGGGGAATAAGATATGCAGCAGTTAGTTAAGTTTATCTATCCTACACTACGGGGACTGGTGACCTCAGGGGAGCACTGTTTGGTTACCTCAGCTATAGATAGACTTTCGGGACTTCTATCTTTCATTACCTTTTTTCAATTTTCCTAATTCATTTGATATCTCTTGTTTGTGTGTTCATCTCCTTTTTTTCTTAACTTGATGATTTTATGCCTAGGAAATCCGATATGCCTCAGGCTCTCAGTATCAGTGCTGCTTGTCACCCGATTTGTAAACGATGCCATTACGAAGTGAATCGGTGCGACCAAATTCTATTCCACGCTAATCAGCGGCTTCATTATCACGATAATGTAGCCACGATAGTGAGCGGTCACATTATGCAAAAAAGAAGTCGCAGAAACTTGCCGACTTGGGAACGAGACTCTGCCGCATTTTCCATATATCTGAACATTCACCGAATGACTGTTTTTTTCAGTACTTATGCACATTTTTTAATTTAAACATTCAGGTCAAAACTGGGTGAAAACGGCTTTCAAAGATTTTGTTGCATTAGCATTTATAAGTTCTTATCAACGAGTAATAAATAATCTTTTTGTATAGATGCTTAAAGATCACATTGTGACTAAATTAAAACATGTCACCTAATCATTTTTGGATAGTGAACAATGTTTCTACAAACTTTTTCTATTTATGTAACAATTGGATAAAATTCCATGTAATGTTATTGCCAATCAGTGACAAAATTGATAAGAATTTATTTGTAAAAATAAAGGAACCATTATGGGAAAATCTTATTTTTAGAAAAACATTCAAAATCCCAAGGCATATTCCTGGCCAAGATT
>VOMN01028075.1:0-16444 GCA_014899125.1 Orchestia grillus | reverse complement strand
TCTAAAAAAAATGCCCGACGCATTTAAATCAGCAATGTAGCATCGTCATACATATGTCAACCAACGCTAACATACCAACCATAACAAAATTGGTGGCAGCGATCCGGGATAGGTACCAACCTTAACATAATCATGAGCAGTTAGTAATCGAGTTTGCGTATGTCAGACACGCATTAAACATCGGCGTGGTGTGCATAGCACATTCGCTTTGAAGCAAGAAAGAAAGATGACAGCGAGCCAATCAGAAGGGACTTCGCGGCTATGTCAGGGTCACGAAAGTCTGCAGAAGGCACAAGCAGACCCGCAGAAGACACAAGTAGGCCTGCAGAGGACACAAGCAGGCCTGCAGAAGACACAAGCAGGCCTGCAGAAGACGCAAGCAGGCCCGCAAAAACACAAGCAAACCCGCAGAGGACACAAGAAGGCCAGCAAAACACACAAAAAGGCCTGCAGAAGACACAAACACGCGCGCAAAATACACGAAAAAGCTCGTAGGAGACATAATGAGGCCTGCAAAAGACATAATGAGGCCTGTAAAAGACACAAAACGCTTGCAGAAAACATAATGAGGCCTGTAAAAGACACAAAAACCTTGCAGAAGACACAATGAAGCCTGCAGAAGACACAAAAAGCTTGCAGAAGACACAGTGAGGCCTGCAGAAGACACAAAAACCTTGCAGAAGACACAATGAGGCCTGCAGAAGACACAAAAAGCTTGCAGAAGACACAATGAGGCAGGCAGGGCGGGCGCTGCTCAAACGAGCGCGAGGGGCGAGTCAACAGAAGGCTGTCGGAGGTCGCACGCAAGGTCACCACAAACTTCCTTTCACAGAGAACGCACTCTCCAATCAATGGCAAGATTATCGTGCACTTCACTCATCAGATATTCTTGTCAACAACACTTGCACTTTGCTGGCTTGATATCCTCGTCGATATCATACTTCACTCGACAAATATTCTTGTCAGTAGTACACTTCACTGACCATATATTCTTGTCAATAACTCACTTTAGTGTCCGGATATTCTGGTGAATAACACACTTTTCTCATCAGACATTTTCGTCAATAACACGCTTCACTGACCAGATAGTCTAGCCAACAATATCAACAGAGGGACCACGACGCCTCTAAGAGACCTTAAGCAGCAAAACACGAGACGCGCGTTGTCAAGAGTGGTCTCGTCCGTCCCTCGGTAGCGCACTCCAAACGTCGGCTACCCAAACGGAAAATGAGAGGAATTATAACAGTCTGCCTTACATTAAAACTGAACTTTCAACGATTTCCGCATTCAATGGGGTACGCCTCAGCGATTCATTGTTAAGCACAGAACTCAAACGTGCTCATTGACACCCGAGACGGTGGTTTAATGAACTCTCTTCTCGAGCGAGCATTTGCGAAATCAACGCAAGGGGGAATTGACATCGGAGGGGGGAGGAAAGGGGGCGCAAATTTTCTACTTTGATGAACTTCCGGTGAGGCAAAGAAAAAACGACATTTTAATCCTTGAATATAATGAGCCACCATCTCATCTCTGAAACACGAATAAGAGATCAGTTCACGTTAAGGTAATTATGTTCCCTGAAAAGTGCGCGCATTAAAAAAGTGATTGCAATCATTTTTAGAAACCAGGAGAGGGAGCGCTGCGACTGAAATCTATTACAGTGAAAGTGAAGCAGATCGCTCATAAAGCAAGAGCTTCCAAGTAATAATGAGACATAATGAAGTAAATCAACAAGACTACAAAGCAGGCGAAGCAGAAGCTCTGAACAAAGAAAACTTCCCTGCAGACAGAAGAAAGAAATCCACCAGCTTTAATCCCTTAATAAGATTTGCACAACACAGCAGACTACGCCCCATTCGTCTCGGTCGAACAGATATTACGGAGATCCGATATTGTTTTTGCGTCTGAAGTTCCCCGCGGCGAGGGAAGAACACGCTTATTTCATACTTCAATTTGTATAATTGTGTCAGTACAGTTATGAGAACTGTCTGGCTCGCTGGTGAGGGTGGACAGCAAGCTGAGCGTCACGATGGACGTAATACCTTCATTATTTGCTGGCCTGTTTTACTTTCTCAGTACGACTCGGTTTTGAACAACATCTTTCGCTGAAATTTTGTGACGATTATTTAAATCTGCATCCATCCTGCGAGGAATGTTGTTTCAGTTTTCGTACACTCGGCTTTTGTGAGACCCTTTCGTGAAATGTGATTCACAAGTAACGAGATTATATTGCGTACCTCCACGCCCATATGTACGGTTTCTGAACCGATGTCTTTTGGCAGGCCACATTTTCTTGCAGTGAACTTGGTAAAGCAGGGGTATCTTGCGACCGTTTTCTCTTCAGGCCTCTAAAGCGATCCTAGATGTGACGCTTGGCTTTTATATTACTCCGAAAAAGTGGAACATGAGGTGCAGTGCCTGTTGACCAGTGTGCACTTGAGGGGCAGTGCCTGTTGACCAGTGTGCACTTGAGGTGCAGTGCCTGTTGACCAGTGTGTACCAGTGGGGCAGTGCCTGTTGACCAGTGTGCACTTGAGGTGCAGTGCCTGTTCACCAGTGTGTACTTGTGGGGCAGTGCCTGTTGACCAGTGTGCACTTGAGGTGCAGTGTCTGTTGACCAGTGTGTACCAGTGGGGCAGTGCCTTTTGACCAGTGTGCACTTGAGGTGCAGTGCCTGTTGACCAGTGTGCACTTTAGGGGCAGTGCCTGTTGACCAGTGTGCACTTGAGGTGCCCGCATCACGTGTGACCATGACGCACAGTTGCGCAGGTGTACATGTATCCAAAAATATCACGGGCCTCAGTTGAGAACAATGACGCCGTAGAACTACGTCAGGCCTGTTAATGTAGCTGCCTTCTAACTATCAGACTTTTACGCTTTCCAGCAATCAAACGCAATTAAAAGAAGTTCCTGAAGGCTGCAAAGAAATCCAAGAGCTTTTTGTCCGGAATTGGTAAGCCTTGTGCGCAGTAAAACATTTGGTCATACTCTCCGGAACAGAGCCGAGCTGCTAAAGCGCAGGATTTGGCAAACAGAACATTGAAAAATTGAAACAAACGATAAAAAACTAAAAAAACATCAAAATCATTGAGGAAAACAGTTTTTTTCTCAAAGTGATTGCGAGTTGAGAGCAGTAGTGGCAAGGGTTAAATAGTAGTGCAGTCAAAAAATGGCCAAGTATTCTCTATTTCAACGTCACCGATTCCACGTGGACCTTCACAGCAGTCAATCTAAATTCAGAGAAAAGTTGGGAAACTCGCCTCATGCAGCAGCGGGTGGAGCGATAGCGAATTAAATATTACCGTCCGTACACGCTGAGACTTCAGAGACGCGTCCAATGCCGCATCATGCACTGTCCTCGATAGGGGCCGCTCAAACCACCGCTCGGACAAATATCAGCCCAAATGCTAAAATAAATAACACGCACTTCCGTGTCCCGAGCTTGAGTGAGCTGCGCGTCACTTCCACGCATTATTCAACTCCTGCTCTCGTGTTGCGAGCTAAAATGTTCGTCCGCTAAATTGAAGCTCGTCTGTAAACGATCCGAGTTCTGCCAGCGAGTGGACTTGCATATCACGATCGCTCTCAGTGAAACTAGACCATGATAATAACACCCGTGGTCAAGGGATGTGTTTTAATGTGAAGTACAGAAATGTATTAAATAACTAGCACGCGTACGATTGAATTTGACCAGGCATAACGAGTTAAACAAAGACTAGTACAACGCACAATGAATTTCCACAGGACAAATTCCACAAAATTTAATATTTGAACCAAAAAGACGCCCTTGTTACTGAAGTCATACAATGTGTCTACCGATAGACGAAAGAAAGAGCTTCCTGGCCCTGCAATCTCTACGTACTCAGTAGATATCAGGTCATTAATTAAACGAGGGCTAAGCAGGTAAATTAAATTCTTTAATTCCTATAGTACCTCGCAAAGACTCTCCCCAGCATACAATCCTCATACTTTTAAGGCTTGAATCAGTTAACGATATCAAGACGCTGCCCCGATTCCAGGTCAGCAAGGCATGACCACGAAACGCAAGTCTCTTTCGTCTCCGTCAAGGCAGGGTTGTTCAGGAACGTCGGTACTGAAGTAGCTATCCTGAGGAGGCAATCTAATCTAAGACTGAATCACACAGTATAGTAAAGCGAACCAGCTCTTATGAAGAAACGATGGAAAATCGGAGGCAATTCAGTACTAAACCAGGGACACAGTGAACACACGGAGAATGTTTTACAAGATGAGAAAATTTGATGTACCTCATTTCACAAGCTACGTTGAATAAAGCAACGGCGTAAAACAATGACTGTAATTCACATCAGCAAAAACCTTCACTCGCAGGAAAACCAACACAAACTGGACTAAACTGCAGCCTTTATGCAGTACGCACTCTGAGCAGAGCCTTTCGCGAATCCCATGGAAATTGTAGGGCGCTCGACAAACGATTCGTAAGTGGACGCAACGATGGAAGAGCGCGGATCTTTTTGAGGGCTCTGAAAAGGTAAAAACGCCAATTGTACCGGCATGCCTGGGCGGAAATGACATGGGCTGCGCATCGCCCTCATCGTACGACAGAGGCAGCGCAGCGGTAGCAATTAGTGTTCCTGGTGTCCTAACCCTTTGCCGTCTACATGGATTTCAAAATCTACTTTCATATGAATGATGTTAGTTTTTCGTGCAGAGCTATATACAGCCTTATTGCATACATACGTAATGTTGCAGCTAGTTTCTCCTACAGAGATGAATGCAGCTTTATCAATTAAATAATTTGGCCTGTATAGGGTGAATGATCTGTATTCTGTAGAAACGCCAGGGCGTGATCACAAGTGATGCGCTTCATCTGATCTATACTGGAATACTCGAGTCCGTTTTCAACTGAAACATTTAGGCCCGCTCCTAACTAATGTGTATATACATAGGTCGGCACACAACTGAAACATATATAGGTTTGCTCCCAGTTGAAACATTTAGGCTTGCTCCCAATTGAAATGAATAGGTTCGCTCCCAATTGAAACATTTAAGTTCACTCTCAATTGAAAAATTTGGGCCTGCACTCAACTCAGGTGAGCTTGAGCCCATCTGAGTTCAAGGTTGCGCTTAAACACAAAAGCATTTGTTCACCTGAAACCAAAAGCGTTTCAAAATGATGCCCGGTGTACCGTCTTCACCGTGGTCCAACTCAGCACAGACATTGAAAAACAACAAGAATTGTGTACATATACATTCTTCATCGCACTCAAAACGTGCTCCACTATCAAATTCAGTGATGAAGTTTTCTAGCGTTCGAAGAGCTTTGATTAGTTTACAAGCCACTCGCGCTCTCATCCAAAATTTAGGCAATCATGAGGCTGTGGCCGAGCGTTGCGCCGCCGGAGGGCGTGACAGGTCAAGAGGAAAGTGCGTCCAGTGATCGCTTCATTCTATAATACGTGGCGGTCATTCGAATTTCTGTCACTAGCTTTGCCTCGTGTAAAGTAGTAGACATTTGCCTGGTGTAAAATAGCAGGAATTAATTTTCTCAATGTTCCGTATTCTGCATTCTCATACTTATGTTCATTTTTAAACTTCAGGACTTTAGCCTGAAGATAATTTTTGTGAGAATCGAAAGCTTACCTAGAAACGAAATTGTTTTTCAGCTGTTCACTGGTCTTTTTTTCATAATGAAATTTCGCTTCCCAAAAAGAAGATCAATCTCTGAAAGATTACATTTACCGTCATCGTGCGAGGGAAAAGAAGAAGTAAAAGTTTTCAGCCTCATGAAGGCTCATCAGCATATTCAAAGAGCTAAATTCGCAGCCAACAGTGAAGTGAGGAGAGATAATTAGGGCCATCGACGATCATCCAAAATTACGCGGAGTAACTCCTCCCAGGAACACCAGCTGCACTGCTAGAGTAACCTTTTTCGTCAGTGCGAGTAGCAGAAGGAGGAGAAATACAAACAGCAAAGCTATCAACGGGGAATTTACACCTTTACCAAAATGCTCAACGTGGTTTTGTGAACCATTCCGGTGTGAATCATTATAAATAATGGTTTTGTGATTAAAATCAGACAAAACTATTATTTTTGAGCCCTTTTCTTCGGAGCGCGAGGTTTCGGTTTAAATTTGCTTTGACCGTCTCCAGGAGACGATGTATATTTTAACAAAACAACTGAATTATGCTGCCAGCGTGCATCTAGAATACAAAAATTAATTTTCAGTCTACACAATTGTATGAAGGAGCTTTCATGGACTCAATAATTGTTATCCTGACTAAACTTAATCATAAACTGTAAAATAAATTTCTCCAGACGTCCACTAATTTGTACTGATGAGAGGGACTTACATGTATACATATCTACATAGAGCAGCGTCGCCGTGCCGTCAAAAATGAAGGTAAATCTCGGGTTAAATACTGAAATTTCCTGCATCACTCACATCACTCACAAGAAATACCGTTGCTGAAACAGTCTCGTTCAATATGAAAGTATGTACCTGTGAATCTGGATTCGACTATATTTTCCTAATTCCGTCAGTGCGTAGATAAATGGTTACACGCCAAAACATCCGAGTAAACTTTACGTATTTTATAAGTTATGTATTCTGCATCGACCAAAAGTTAATAAGTGGGCACCCACGTCTAATAAAATCGAAGTTTTCCTAGCCATTTCATCTTCGTTAAACTGGCGAACTAGTGAGACATGCACCACGGTCGAGTACGAAAAAAGATACCCTGGTGAGCGATTGCTCGAAGAGAAATTAATCAACATGGGACATCGTTTCTTGTTATAAAAAACGGTATATTTACAATTCTTCAAGTTTTCACGTTGATGTACAGCTATAATTATTTAGATAAGAATGATCATCAGCGCTAATGTGTTCACTCACTGAAATAATACTGCAATATCAACGCGAAGGTATTCACTCATTGAAATATCACTGAAATTTCAGCATTAATGTGTTCACTCCCTGAAATATCCCTGAAACATCATCGCTGAGGTGTTCACTCACTGAAATATCAGGGCGAAGGTGTTCACGCACTGAAGTATCATCAGCGCTCAGGCAATCGCTCGCTGAAGTCCCAGTTTGGATCAAGGCTCTTGAACTAAAATAATAAACGCATTTTCACTTTGGCTACAGAGATGGTGGCTCCAGAGCCTTCTCTCATGTCAAGCTTCAATTTTTGAAACAGGATTCACGCTTCAATAAAAATAAAATATATAGTGCTCACAAGCTGCAGAATTCTTCCCATGAGCTATCTTGTTTACCATAAAAATAGAGAAAGCACAAAACTAAAGCGATTTTTAGTCCACAGAACTACGACTGCACAAAAGAATCTCGCAACAACACGCACAAAATAAAGTGATTTCAGTCCCGAAGGTTGAGAGCACACTCACGGAAGTTCGCAGTATTTGCCATAGTAATAAAACTTTGATTCGAGCTCTCAGAACAGCTAAATATTTGAGAAAAAAAGGAAAAATTTAGTGACCGGAATTCCGCGCGAAGGTTCATCGAATTTTTTGTTACAGACCACGAAAAAGAACAGAGGAAACAAATAATGTACAGAAATCAAACTGCAACATGGACAAGCGCCTGCTCTAAGCTCTCAAAATTGCTGAGTTTGCTCTGCACAAAACTTTCCTCGAACAAACTCACAAGTAGAAAACACGACAACGAACATCGAAACCATCTGTGGTAGCGTGACTCGATGCACCGACCTCTGACCCGCGCGAAGCAACACTGCGGTGCGAAGGAACAAAAATAAATGTCAATACAAAAGCACAACAGACTCTCAAATTTATAACTTTCTGAGTTTCGAGATGTGCAGGCAATGAATATCCAGCACTAGCCCAACGTATGACGAGACTAAACTCAGGTACAAAGATAATTTCTCAGTAACTGAACTTTAAATCTTTTCTCCCGGTAGCAAAGAGTGAGCTCCAAAAACCGAGCACACGTGAGGTGGTCGTGAAGTTTGCAAGCTACCGTCACGAAGCTTCGTCTCTTTTGTGTGGAGAAAGAGCTCGTCTGTCGAAGAAATTCGTAGCTCAAGGTCTAATGAAAAACGAAACTGTTCTCCACCTTAAACACTAAAATTTTAATATCACATCTCATGAGCCTTTTCATTTTCCAGGCGCTGATTGAAATTAGGCGTGAAATTGAGCACTGTTTAAACAAAGTTTTCGTTTGATACTCCCATTCCGTGCCAGAACACTGCGTGAAATTTTTTTGTTGAGAAAATGAATGCCCAAACACAAGTCCTGCGTATGCAAAGCCCCCTGGACAATTGCACAATTTGCATTCTAAAGCAGCTTCATATTTGAGGCCCTTTCTGTTGAATTTGCTTAACTGGTTCTCATGTATAAATTTTTCATAAAAATGAGATGGTTCTCACATTAGATAAACACCAGCGAACGACATAGAGAAAAAGTGCTAAGTATAATTTCCGTGACGTTCCACAAAGCTATCATATGCGGCGTGGGGAATGAACGGAAGAATTTTCATCAAAATATCAGAATTTTTTAGAAAAATTCTAACCTTGACGAGTTCATTTAGTACTGTCGTATATGAGAGAACGTAAATTTATCAGCTTATGGGATGCGCTTACACTGGACAAATGAGATGTAAGTTGTACCTCCGTGGCAAATACTGAGGAGCACCCACAATTTACGCTGCAATTACAAACGAGCTAATGCGATTGTTCAGAGCTCGCACGGGTCCGCAGAAATATTTCTACCACGAAAAAGATGGCGGAATACGAAGAGCAAAATCTTCACTTGGGCTTTGCTATGCCCGCCGAGTCACCTGCGTCATAATAGAGCCATTGCTTGCATGATGATAAGAGCCCCTTCAGCAGTCATCATAGGTCAACCTATCGCTCGCATGATGACAAAAGCCATCCCAACAGTCATCATGACTGACCTATTGCTTGCATGTTGCAATCTTGATAGAGCTATAAACCTATTTATTGCTTCCAAAATATGAACAAAAATTCAGCAACTATAAACCAATTTATTGCTTGCAAAACATTTAAGAAAATACTTCAACAGATTTTATAGATTATCCCCTTGATTTCACATCATAAAACACTAATATTTATCATATGTAACCCACGGCCTGCCCATCATCAAAAACTAACATGCAACAGTTGCCATATATCAATCTATCGCTTGCAAGATATGACAACTTTAACATTTATCGAAAATCAACCCAATTCTTACAAACTATAAGCATACGACCTTGACATTCATCGTGAATTAATCCATTTCTTGTATAATATAAAAAACAAATCCAACATTTACCATAAATTAACCCATTTCTTTCATATTATAGAAAACTATTTCGCCAGTTATCTTATATTAATCCATGGCTTACACATTATCAAAAGACAACTTCAAAAGTTATAAATCGATGCCATATTTGCACAGTACTAAACTTCAACATTTATCAGAAATCAACCCATTGCTTACTCAATATATGAATATAACTTCAGCATTTATTATAGATTAACCCATGGGTTATACATTATCGAAATTGAAGAGTTGCTATAAATCAAGTTATTTCTTTCAAAATATAAAAGAATAAATATTTATCATTGATCAACACGTTACTTTCATATTGTCAAAATACAACCGCAAAAGCTGTCATAGATCAAGCCATTACTTGCGTATAGTAAGGTAAATCGTTGGAAACAAACATCAGCTGGGTTCATTAACACTTTGATTACGATTGTCCACACAGGTAAAATCACATGCCGACAAATATTTTTATTGTGAATTCAAAAAATGAAGGATTTTGGTTTCACAAATTTGGTTACTCCATTAATTTTCTTTCTAATCAGAACTAGCTTATTCGATTGATGAACACAAATTTGAAGAAAACTCGAAAATTTGTATTTATACATGACAGTGCTTTGGTTACATTAGGTTAGGTTAGATGATCGTGTGTACCATGTATGACCCATGTCGGAAGCAAAGCGTGAATTTTTTACCTAAGCTTTGACATTATCAAAAAACAACTTCAACATTCACAATACTCTTAGATCTCCAAACAATTGCTTGCACAGTATAAAAAAAAATGGTTCAGCATTTGTCATAGGCAGGCCATCACGTCCGCAGGGCGGTGTCGAAGTGTTATATTTCAAGTACGTGCTTCCTCTGGAAACGTGTCGGAGCATTTTGTCGGCTCCTCGTAGCGCAATTGACAGCGCGCTTGCCTCCGGTTAGATATCGCTCCCGATACCCTAGAGCTGAGTTCTTCCTTCCGGTAAGCAATATTAAATGCGACATGCGAGCTGTGGGCCGTTTTCGCGCCCAACGGGGTTTCCACAGCATAGTTCTGAAACTGAAAACTCAAGTCCAGGGCCTGTTGCGATGCAAATAAGCCCCTGCAGCAGCTCAGGTAGCAACACATGAGCAGGTTACACCGGTTCTCCCACGTCACCCAGCGTGCCGCCACTGGAGAGATCGAGCACAGCTTCCAGATCCCTCTCTCGACTGTGCCTTGAATTCCTGAGGAGAAGTTCGGGCAGCTCGGTCTGGGCCACACTGGGGTGTCGCATTTAAGAAGTGTCTGGTTTAACCTTCTTCCTTTTCTAAAACGAAACACTGCAATCGGAATTCGAACCAGGGATATTTGAAAAAAGATTCGAGCACGCTACCACTTGTGCTACGGAGCCACTGGACGCAGTGTGTGTCTTGGATTCATAGGAAGAAGTTCAGCCACCTCAGCCCGGACTACACTGGTGTGCAGCACATTAAAAAATGTCATATTTAATCTTCCTTTCTTAAAGGAAGCACTGCCCTCGGGAACGTACCACGGACTTCTGTTTTTAATAAACGAACAAGTGTTTCAGATCATTCTGGTGCACCCTGAACACATTTATAAAGAGACGCTGTGAAGACTATAAGCCAAAAATGCAAGGCTGCATTTGACAGCTGAGCGACCGCAGCTCGCGGCGTGGGAGTCGCCTGAACGCGGCGTGAGAACGTTCTCCCTCGGCGCCTGTGCAGGTCTGGTGACAAGGGTTGGAATTACCAGCGTTCTCTCTTGCCAGTGTTGCTCGTTACTTTGAGGACAGTGTTGCCAGTGTNCCAGTGTTGCCTCAGAACATCGTTACCATGCGCCAGAACGCAACAGAGAGCTCAGTTGTTGCCAGTGTTGCCTCAGAACATCGTTACCATGCGCCAGAACGCAACAGAGAGCTCAGTTGTTGCCAGTGTTGCCTCAGAACATCATTACCATGCGTCAGAACGCAACAGAAAGCTCAGTTTATCACAACAATTACTGCTCGTTATCTGGAGCCTAATTTTGCCGCAAAAAATTCCGACAGATTCAAGGAGGTCAACAGAGCTCCGGAGGTGGTGGACGACTGAGTTACTGCAGGGCTGTGGACGAATGAACAATGAACGAGTGTTTTTCACAATCTGGAAACACTGTAGATGAAACAACGTTGAACTGGGGTTCCGCAGTTACAACATTTTCGCTATATTTCGAGTGCTTTGTCAAAGAAGGAAAAAAGTTACATCATGGTCGTTATGCTGTCATTGCGTAATAAGACAACAACAAAATCTTGACATCATCGTTACGCTTTCATTGCACAGTTGGAGAACAAAAGAAAAGCTACGTCATCACCGTCACACTCTCAGAGCATAATTAGAGATCAAAAAAGAAAAGAATGTTTGTCATCGCAAGAATCAAGGTTACATAAGAGATGTCCCTACCTAGACGCAGTGCACATATCTCGGAAAAAAAGTTCACGGGCTTAGGTAAAAATAACACAACCTGAGCGACACTTCTACGTGAGTCTGGATCAGCCCTTGGCGACCACCACGAGAACGGCACGGCAGCCTCGGCCAGCGAGCGACAGCGGACTTGGAGGGAGATGCCGTCCCGTGTGGACGCTGTGCGACCACCCGCCTCTCCTCCGCGCCAATCCTCGGTCGATTGGCGCCTAACGAAACTCTATTTGCACCAATGGAATTGAATTTGGGTCAAATGGAAATCAACATGTATCGAATGGCAAGGAATTTGGGTCAAATGAAAATCAACATGTATCGAATGGCATGGAATTTGGGTCAAATGAAAATCAACATGTATCGAATGGCATGGAATTTGGGTCAAATGGAAATCAACATGTATCGAATGGCTTGGAATTTGGGTCAAATGGAAATCAACATGTATCGAATGGAATTGAATTTAGGTCAAATAAAAATCAATATGCACTGAAAGAAATTGCATCTGGGGTCAAACAAAAATTGCCTTGAACCAAAATTAATTTGATTTCTGTGCAGCAAACGTTGTACGAATTGACTTTTCATCGGGGAATTGATTCTTAATTGAAACCAATGCCATTTCATTTTATGTTAATTGAACCAGGGTAAGAATAGTTAAAAAAACTAGAGATTTCGAACTGCACAGATTTTGTTTAGCATGAAAATGAAAAGGGCGATACGATGACACTCGAAGAGTTAAATGTAATCTGAAAACTGACAAAGTGAATTACATGACAAATAGAAATAAATTCTAATTGCGAATAATTTCCGAAGGAAATTGAGATCTTTCAAAAAAAGAGGGTTCCGTGCCAACAAAAATTAACTCTAAAAGTGTCAGCTTACTCTTTAAATGAACGAAATACTGCGTGAATGACATTTGGTATCTCACGCACTTGTATTCATATTCAGTGTTTCACCCTATTTTGAATGAAACATCAAAAAATAATATCCGATACTGGTTTATTTCTACCGCACCCCCAGAGGAACGCTGGCGCTATAATGCCAATACACTCTAAACCGTTGTGAGACCGTGAAACGCTGCACCCTGTCCAGCGGTACCGGCAACATCCAAAGACAGTTGGCGCAACGCAATGACGGACTAAAATCGGAAATGTTTCAATAATGCCGTACCTACAGGCAACGTCGCACAATATTAAAAAAAATGATTTTATCGTGTAATACAATGTTTTAAAGCCCTTACCGGTCCAAAAGGAAGGTGTAACTGTAAGTTTTAGGCTTGCACTCTGAGATCGAGCGAGTTGGAGATATTCAGGTAACCCAATTGGACTGAAGTCCGTTGGAGCGAGGTCCGTTGATGCGAGCGTCAACTGTAAGCTTCTTAAAGCCGGCCTCTCAAGTTCATTATCAACTATCTTACGACCAACAAAACATCGCATTTTATGAAAGATTCATGTAATAAACACGTGAAATCTCTTCCTAATTATGTACGTAAAATTATTCTCTATAATCTACTCACCAGAGTCCTGTAACTGTCCGTACGTGCGTAGACAATAGTCTCGGGTGATCCTCTTGCAGCGGTCTTAACGCCAGCTCTGTAAGGCGCTATTGTATCTCACGTACTTATATAATATCTATTGATTCACGAGTGTTTGAATAGACTCCACGCATCGCTGGAATGTCTATTCCGCGGCAGCATCTGTTGGCACAGACGTGACTGCCGACCTACCCAATGACGGCAGGCGTATACGAGCCCCCTCAAAATAATCTGTGGAGAATTTCGAGGCTTACACAAACACACTCTGCGTCAGTTTGGTAAGTCAGCAAACATTGCCCCGGGAGAAAACTTACGCGCTTGAATCGATAAATTATTTGTGTTGATTTGGGTATTGCACATTTTGAATTATTAGAGCTCAGATTATGTTATTCCATCAACTGTGTCTGGAAAATAGACAATCAAATTCAGTAGCATTTGTATGAAAACTTGTGTATTGCAACAATAACTCTCAATCATACTCAACACACGATCAACAAAATGTTCTCAAGAAACCAAGAGCGAAGAAAAGTCTTAAGAATATTTAATTCGAACTTTTTCTACTCTAGGCTCATTCGGGACTGATTCTAAAAAAATGAAATTATTTTTTATGGAAATTTCCATCGCAATATTTCATTTCAAAATTTTACACAATTCTTTGAGAATGAACCTAGTAGGCTCCAAACGTTAGAGTTTTTTTTTCTTAAGGTTTTTCTTTGGCAATTCTATCAGAATGAATTCACAACACAAACGAAACCTCCCTAAGCCATGTTTTCTAATGGCATTTGGATTGCCACAATCATCGTTCCAACACAGAGCCGTACTCGAACATCGCTCTGCACGATTCGAATTCTAACGCTACAATATAAAATTCTCCATGCCATGAGACGCAAATTAATTGGGTTGCCTTCCTACCCCAATGAACGATTGCCCTTCCCGCAAAATTAGCTCGATGACACGGCATACCTCGACATACAAATAAAATTTGCTCCATGAACGAGCTCGTAACGTAAGATGCTCCTATTTAAAAACTGTGTTCCAAGACATAAACTCTGTCATGGCTAGACGACTTAGTTTAACGGCACCAAAGTCAGCGTGTGGACTCCGTAAAGCATCAGTTGAATGGGGGAAAGATTATGGTCACTTGGAAGATGGCCTATAATAGCCCTAGCGGAATAAATCTTTACTGCATTTTCGGGGACGGCAACCTATGTTCGCTCAGAGGGCTCTCAAGTGAGCGCTCGTATGTTGTTTCGGGTCATATTATGGAGGCCCCCGCTGTGTCTGATGCACACTGAGGACACACTAAGCCACCGCCCCATGACACTGGACACACTAGGCCACCGCCCCATGACACTGGACACACTAGGCCACCGCCCCAGAACGCAGTGAGGGCAATAGGCCTATTTTCGTTTTGATACCCACTTGAAGGTTATGCATTCAGCGTTTATTACCGCGTTATTAATCTTTATAGGGGTTTAAAAATTTTAGTGGCTTTATCGGCATTATTCGAGAGTTTGGATGTAAAATCTAGCTCATCACATGCAAGGTCTGGTGCTTCCTCCGCTCATAACAGCATTCCACTCGATTATATCTCTCTCTCTCTCTCTCTTGGCACACTGGATGTCGACCTGTGCCTGCTCACTTGCACTCTCTGCTGCTTCTCTCTCTCTCTCTCTTGACACGCTCGCTGCAATCCCTGGCTGGCAGACACCGCACTCTGCCTGCAGATTATATAATCACTGCAGCAAGGCACCAGCTAATTCTAGCACTCGTCGGGCTCATTAACGCACTACAAGGGATCCCAAACCTGTGGAGTCAGACTTGCATAAATTAAACGCAAAACGTTGATAAAGTAGAATGGTTCCCGCGCAGTTTATATATTTAATGCTATGAGGATCACTCTCAAGAATTATGGAAGTGAGAGAAATGAGAGAATTTAGTCCAACATTCTTTTTTGTGCTCAAAACTAAGGTGAATATGGAGGCACACCATTGCACAAGATATGAACGACAATCCTCGTACAATTTCATTCATTTAAAAAATAAGTTTGTCTTTCTGGGACCGTCTGTATCGTAAGACATTCACTCTCATTAAATAGGCAGCCGTTTCGACAGAACAACGAAACAAACTTTTTTGAATAATCTGGATGCTAACAACACGGGTGAAGTTATCAGACACACCAATGCCACAACGGGTGAAGATATCAGNATGCCACAACGGGTGAAGGTATCAGACACACCAATGCCACAACGGGTGAAGTTATCAGACACACCAATGCCACACTTGGTAAAGTTTCATTCACGGTGAATGGTTCGTAACGGATAAATACGAGTACACACTTCCTTCTGAGCTCTTCTCTTAGCTCTGAGCTCCCAGCAAACGACTCGTTGTCCACAAAACACGGCACAAAACATGCCACAAAACACGGCACAAAACACGCCACAAAACACGGCACAAANCACAACACGCCACAAAACACGCCACACAACACGCCACAAAACACGGCGCAAGTCTCTCGCTGCCCGCGCGCCACAGCTCTGGTACCACATTAGCGCACGGCGCCTTGATGGCGTGGCTGATGCGGCCTTTGCAGTTCCTCGGATGGGAGGAGGGAAAAAAGTCTTTTCCGTCCCCCATCAACTAATGAGGATGTCACAAAAATAACGGTCGATCTTCGAACTGTGCATGGACATGTCATTTTAACGTGGTATTTTCAGTTTATTTTGGTAAATTTTGGCATACCTGACAATTAATGTGAGCTCTTTTCCCGACTTGTTTCTAACAGGAAACATTCTTGAAGCGTATAAGCCCGTAATTATGCATATGAAGAAATAGAGCTTTGCTTACTTCTCTTTCGTGAAATCAGACTAGAGCAGAGCGCCTTCCTAACCTATGCCAAAATGAACAGCGTGGCATGAGGAGCTCGAACAGCGTTACTTATGCAGTCTCAAGGATGAACTGCGGAAAACAATTGTTCAGCAAAATCCATGTCAAAGTGTCAGAGAAATATCTCAGTGTTTTGTGCCACGTCAGGGCTGCGACAATCTCACGCCACTGCAGCCGCCATGGTGAGTAGGTCGAATTCTATTCCGTGAAAATGTGCGATCACATGTTGTAAGACAGACATGGCAGAAACTCACAGACCTGGGGTACAAGACTCAACCACATACCTCGTATTCTCTTGATCTTTC